>JAJPUD010005187.1:8463-41656 GCA_023553655.1 Myrmecobius fasciatus
TATATATATACATATATATATATGTACATATATATTTTGCTGAGGCAGTTGGAGTTAAGTGACTTGCCCAGGGTCACATAGCTAGGAAGTCTTAAGTGTCTGAGGCCATATTTGAACTCAGATCCTCCTGACTTCAGGGCTGATGTTTTATCCACAGGAATAAGAATATTAATAGTTCTTTGATGTCTCTAAAATGACATGATAATAGGTACAATAATAATAGAGACCATGCTATTCTAAAAAGGCCATAATAAATTGAATTAATATTTATAAAGTGCTTAGTACAGTGCCTGGAAAATAGTAGACTAAGAGTCAACAAGGCAAAAAGAATGGCTTAAACTCATATTTGAAACAGCAAAACTAAAAACAGTGAGAAAACACAAGTAAAGTACTTGGGCTGCTCTATCTGGGTAAAAGTTCTCATGAATCAGTAAAGATGACAAGGATTGCTGTTGCTGTTGTTCACTTGTGTCTAACTATGATTCCATTTGGGATTTTTTTTTTCTGGCAGAGATACTGGAGTAGTTCACCATTTCCTTCTCCTCTAAGGAAACTGAGGCAAAGAGTCAACTGATGCATTTATATATATATATATATATGCATATATATGTATGTATGTATATTTATACATGTGTATATGTATATATACACATAAATGTGTGTGTACACACACATATATATATATATATATATATATAGTAAGTTTCTGAGGTCTTGAAGTCACCAAGATTCTAAGTCCAATGCTCTATCCACTGAGTCACCTAACTACAAAGATGACAAGGAGAAGATGGCAATTAAATGTGTAAACCAAATAATCAACAAGTCAAATCATCCAGTCAGCATTTATTATGTGTCTACTGTAGGTTAGACACTGAACTAAGCACAGGGTATACAAAGAAAGGCATGAATTGGAATAGGGTGAATAAATGAAAATACTTTTTTGATTGTCCTATTTTTTCAAATATTGTGCTATGTTCTGTATGTGCCAGACATAAGTGAAAATGGTCGCTGCCTTCAAAAACTTATATTCTAATACGTAGATACAACATTTAGTAGCAAATGATAGCTGGAGGGAGTATTTTGTTTTAAAAAGGTTTAGAATGAATAGAGGCAACACAGTATTGGAAGGGGCAGTGAACTGGGAGTAAGGAAACCTGTAAGATCAACCTAGTTTTGCTCTCAAGTAGCCACTTCATCTTAGATAAATCCCATAGCCATTTTGGGCCTCTAAAAAATTAGGGAATTAACTGGACTGGAAGGTCTCCACCATTTCTTCCAGATGCAGCATTCTATCTAAGAACAATGAAAATCTAATCAACAAGCAGGAACATTTAAGACCAATGTTTCAGCTTCTTAGAACCTCAGTTCCTCTAATAAGTGGAAATGTTTGTCAGGGAGAAGAGGACAACCTGATGACTTCCAAAATGGCTTCCACCATCTTGCATCTTTTATTTCTATGAGAAGGGCAACCTTTGAGCTATATATGGAGAGAAAGAAATGAGAAAGTAAATTGTGAAAGCTGAAAATAACAGAACCTTACCACTTCCAAGCTTGCTTAAAATGCTGTCAGTTAAAGAGATTCTATTTCACCAATACCAAAACACTCCAGATCATTCATTAACACCTTATAATAAAACTGTTGACAAGTATATGGCTGGCCTAGTGAATTACTACCTATAAGATCACTGAACAGCGCCATAATTACTATTTATTATTGTTATGGATCCTCTTTGGGCCAAAATAAATCTACTACCACATAAAAGCCTTTACCTAATAAAGAAACAAGTCTTTGGACATCAAAAGAATGTTTTGGTTTTATATTTGGCAAAGGCTACTTTAGAGAAAACCCTGGTACCTTTAAAGTTTCTCTAAATATTTTAATACTCAAATATTTTATACTCTTAAAACATAGTCCAATAGATAATAATGATAAAACTATGGTAATGGTGATGGTGATGATGATGATTATGATAGCATTTATTGCTCCAAAGTTCATGAAGTATTTTCCATATGTTACTTCATTTGATTTTTATGGCAATCACAACCTTGTGAAGTTGGTAATATTAATATTCTCATTTTATAGATATCCCCATTTCCAAGCTGTGGTTGTGATGCTGAACTTCCTGGTTTCTACCAGGGAAAAAGATTCATCTTTGCCACTACTCCTGATGGAATCTTCAAGAGTTATCTCTGGAAGTCTTAAATACTGGGTCCTTTGTTATTTGTGTATACTGTATGCCACCAAGATTGTGTACAGACCCAGTATCCCTTCTATGTTGTTCTCTATTGACTAATGAGAAGTATTCTTTGAATTTCTTAATGTGTGTGTGTGTATATTCATGTATGTGTGTATATGGAGATCACCAAATCTATTGCCTGCCTCTTTTAGCAGATAAATCTCAGAGAGGTAAAGGAATTTGCCCAAAGGAAGATAGGTAACAGGCTAGATTTTGGATCCACATCCTCTACTCCCCAAATCAGGGTTTTTTCCTGCTCCCTGATGTCAATATACTGCTTCTTCTGGCCCTACAGCACTTCCTGCTGCGCCTTTTCCCTCTGTATCCACTACGTTTCCATGGTACACTTCCATTCAGAATGAAATGTTAGGCAACAGTCTTTGTTGATTCAGTATAGATTTTTTTTTAAAAAACAGTCATTAAGAATCTACTCTTTGAAAGGATCCTGCGAGGCCAATGCAAAGAGGAAAAGGGAAAAAGAAGAAAAGGAACTCACTCTCAAGATTGGGCTGAGAAGGAAAGAAAACACAATGTATTCAAAGAAAAGATAAAAGAAAGCCCCTACCTGGAAGGAAATTAGAGTTGAGATTTTACAAATGTTCCTGTCAAGGTAAAGCAGCACTGACTTTTAATAAAAAGAAATAGACAATTAATGACTCCTGTTCACAGCTGCCCAGGAGTATAGTCCAATGTAGCCCAGTGTCCTTGAAGACAAGTATAGAAGTGCTAGAAATGGCAGCTGGTCCAAAGGATTAAGCCACTTGGAATATACAGTTTACCTACCCACCAAACCTTATGGAAGTTAGTGGGGTCAAATGAGGAAAATGTTAGATCTGTGACCAGACACCCCTAGTCTGATTCCCAGCCCCAGTCCCTTACTATTTGGTCAAATTATTCTCCATGCCTCATTTTACCCATGTTAAAATGATGACCCTAAAGACCCCTCTTGAAATCCTATAGCCCTATGAATGATTCTGTGATCTTTAAGCACTCTTTAAAACTGACATAACTATAACATCTGTTATCAATCAGCAGAAATAAAAGTGAGAAGTTTAAGACCTTTCCCAACACTTTCCCTATTCACCACTCAGCAACCCTAGTCCAGTACTGGTCCTAATTAACATGAGCTGCTTTTCACATTCCATCCAGAGGAAAGAGGGAGGGGAAACAAACAAAAAACAGCTGGATGGCTCACTATAGTCCAGAGTCAGAAAGATCTGAGTTCAGATCTAGCCTCAGATGCTTATGAGCTGCATGATACTGAGAGGTCACATAACCTCTGCTTGTCTTTGTTTCCTCAATCAAACCAATATGAATAATACTAGCCTCTAACTTCTGGGATTTGTTATAAGTATCAAATGAAATAATATTTATAAAATATTTAGCATAATACATGGCACATAATATGCATTGTGTAAATGTTAACAATTATTTATTAATATTATTAAAACTACGGCCTTACCCTCACCACCAAGTGGCTAATTCAAAGAACAGCATGATGCAGTGCAAAGTACACTGATTGGGAATTAGGTGTTAAATTCTCATGTGGTTTTCTATAAACCACTATAGTTTTTTAGATTTTTTTAGAATTCATAATTTGAACACTAGTCTTTTGATTTCAAAGCCAAGACTCTTTCCATTACAAATGAATTGAATAGAGTAGGTAATTAGGAAGGAAGATAAAGATTGCATACAAGTATCATCACAAGATTCTAAGAATTAAGCTATCTATCTCCAAAAAGAGAGGAAGGTCACCCCCCCCCATTCATCTCCACACTCATCTGATGAGCTGGTCAAGATTTTATAATACTCCCACTTCCTGACAACTATATGTGTGTCCAGTTTGAAATTTTTTAAAGTTGGAGAAAAAAAGTTCAATGGGATAGTCTTGTTTTGAACATGAATATAAAGGGAAAGTTCTGTTCATTCCCCCTTAGGAAAGACCTGAAATATACTTTCTTTGGCATCCTGCTTTTGTAGTTTACATTTTTTCAGCACAGTTGAAATTGCTGACAAAATAATTTAAAAAGATTCCTATTCTTGCACTTGGAAAGGGCTGTCTAGAGCATAGAAAATAGGAACACTTTAATGTGGTGTTTATATATTTTCTACAACCACATCACATTGAAAATGAATTGTGAGAAAAATAAAAAGATATTGTTTGGGCATCTGGATGGCACAATGGATACAGCCCTAGAATTGAGGTCAACATAAACTGAATCCAGCTTTTTTCAGGTTTGCAATGAACTTTACATATGTCATTTGATATTCTTAATGACCCTGGGAAGTAGATACTATTGTTATCCCTAGTTAATATATAAGAAAACAGAGAGATTAAGTGACTTGTCTCAGGTCATACAGCTCATCAGCAAGTCACTTAATCTCTTTTCCTTATGTGGTAACACTCCCTTTATTCTCCCTAGCTATGTAAGCTTCCAAGCTCTCTTCCTCTATGCTAAGGTCAGCACTTCAAAGTGGTCACATGACTCAGGAACTCACACCTTTTCAGATGCTGTTGGGAAAATTTCCCTTCCCCCTCCCCAAACATACATACCTTGTATTACAGGTACCCTTGATGTGTGGGTGCTCCCCAACTGACTCCAACTGACCCAAGATATATTATTCTCCTTATTCACAGTACATCCCTAGGGAAATGTGCCCACAATTAGCAAAGGGAGGTGATAATTCATAGTTCTAGGCTTCTACAATTCTTACCCTCCTCTTCTGGAACCCAGATGAAATTCCCTTTTTATGTGTGTAATCCCTTCTGGCTCTGAGAGTTAATGCTTTATAAAGTCCTGAAGCTGATTTTCCACAGAATGTCTAATTTGTCAACAACTCTCAATGCAAATGCTGCTGTAAGTTACTGCTGTGTCAGGAACATTATAACTATCAATACAAAATTCAAAGGAGAATCCAGCACATTATGAAGGTGCAAGAACAGAAACCATGAATTGCCTTTGATTTCATTCTGGTAAATCTCAAGACTATCAATCTGCCATTTTGATCATATACAATGCTCATTAAAACAATTCCATGAAAGACCTGTGCCAGGGAACAAGGGTCCAAATAGTTTTAAATATTTTCCATGCCAATTGTGTCTAGTTGGTAATAATCACTGAGCTAAGTGACTGTAAGGAGGAAAAGATGTAGATATCCCAATATCTCCAGAGACACTGCTTGACTGAGAAAATATAAAAGCGTGTATGACTTTGCATTGGGAGCTTGTTATGTTTTAATGTCATATCTTTCATCAATATTCCTTCTATCCTTTCTTAAGTGCTCAGAAATTTGGGCTGTCAATTTGAAGTGGTGAGTTACAAAGGAATAAGGTATAACCCACTTTGAAAAACTCAAACACAACTTGACACATAAAATCTTAATGTGATATATGAGGTGTCCATTAAAATGTTCTTTAAATTAAATCATATATAATTTAATAAACAGGCCCATGCCCTTATTACTTCTAGATTAGCAGAATAGCTTCCTAATCAGTGTCTATACTATCAGTCTTGTCTTTCTCCATTCTATCTTTGACCTAGTTGCCAAATAGAAAGAAAAGGTTTTCCTAATGTGCTGGACTGGACATATTATTTTCCTGCTAAAACAATAACAAAACAAAACCTCCAAGTGTCTCCCTTTGGGGGAAAATTGTAAAGTCTTACTCTGGCATTTATGGCCCTCCACTTTCTGGCTTAACTTTAACTTTTAAGCTATGTTTCTCACCATTGCTTTTCAATCATTCACTGTTCCAGACCAAATGCCTACCTACTTTTTATTGTTATCATAGTATTAACACAGTTCCACATATTTACCCCTTGCCTGAATTATACTCCCCTTTTATCTCTACCTTTCAAGCCCAAAATGTTGATTAATAAATATTTTGCCTTGATCACTAGATCTTAATTACCAGTTCATCTTCCTATTTCAGGAAAAATTTCACATGTTATTAATCTTCCATTCCCCCATTCCCAGAAAGAACATGTCAATCAATGTCCTATATCTGCAGTCCCCAGTCCTATGGCTTCTCTCTCTAGAAGAGCAATATCCAATATCCCCTTATATATTTTGTCTTCCTCCTCTTTAAAATGTAGGCTGCTATTGGCAGGGACTCATTTGCTTGTTCATTTTTTACTATATCCATAGAGCCCAGTATAGTGCCCAACACATATGTTTTCTTCCTTCCTTTATTAGTTTGGATCAGGTACCATTTCTATGACAATTCTTCCCATCTATATTTGTTGATATAGAGTTCAAGTCAACAAATGATATACAAAATTTACATGAGATTGAGTCCACCTATTTTTAAACAAGCAAGTTACCACATATATACATATGAGACAGGAATGAGCTTGTAATTTCACTGGTTCTGGGAGCTTCCAGTGAGTTATTTCTTCTACCAATGGAGGTTGCCATGTTCTTGGTAATATATAACTTTAGTTGCCCAGGACAGTCAGAGATTAAGCGATTTCACCAGGGCCACACAGATGTTCTGCCAAATTGTGTCAGAGACAGCTGAAATCTTCATAATAAGTTTGGCTTTCTTTTTACATCCTCTCTTCCCTCCCTCCCTCTTCCTCTTCCACTCTCCTCTTCCCCTTCTTCTTCCTTCTCCTCCTTTTCTTCTTCTTCTTCTTCATCTTCTTATTCTTTGTCTTCTTTCTTCTCCTTTTTCTTCTTCTTTTCTTCTTCCTCTCACTCTCTGTTTCTCTCACACACAGAAACACACAGACATATATATGTATTAAATATACATATATGCATTATATATACATATATAAATACACAATATATCTCATCTATGTATGTGTATATGCCTATTACATAGATATACATATATGTAGTAGCATAGTAATAAAGGGGAAAGTCCTGGACCCAGAGACAATTGATTCAAATATCAGTTCTGATACTCTGACCTTAGGTAACTCCATCCTTCAGGAACTCAGTCTCCTCATGAAAGACTGAAGAAGTTGAACGAGAACATTTTTTCAAAATTTGGGAACATATGAAAGTAACAATTATCTACACACAGAAAATGAAAGTATCATAATGCTTATAAGTGAAAAAAGTCATACTCTGTATCTCTTGCACATATCATCTTATGAAATGAAAGCAATACCTAGTTACTTAATTTATTGGGCAATAACTAGAAATGGACCGGGCTTTCCAAACAAAAGTCAAAAGCAACTCATAACATGCTTAGTTTCAGTCTGGATGAAAACTTATCCAACTGGAATAAGGTTATTGGAAGTTTTCCTGAGGTTCACAGACCTTTTAAACAAACTTGGTCTGCATTTACCAAGGAGGGATGCCAGATTTTCGGTCAGATCCTGGTTAGGTTTCCCATAAATTTCATTCGCATGCCAAGCCTATTCAGTACAGTTAATGGTTCCCATGATAAATTCAGGTGTTACAAAGAAGGCTCTCCTGTTTTTCAAATCTCATATTTTAAAGACATCACAAGAGGCCAAGCATGATATCAAAAGGACATAGCATAGGGAATTGAGATGAAGGTTATTCATTGTTTGATCCTCCCTCTAACTGGTTTTAATCCCTCTAACTGGTTTAGAAATGGCCACCAAGGTTGTGTCCTCACTCTACTACAAGTGGTTTCCCCCCATCTTTTTTTTTCTGCTGAATATCTCTTGGCACCAAACTCAATATACATCCCTTACCATTTTTTTAAAACTTTAAATGTTCTTTTACACAGCAACAATGAGATTATGTGATGATCAACTCTGATGGACATGGTTCTTTTTAACAAGGAGGTGATTCAGGCCAATTCTAATATATTTGTAATGGAGAGAGCCATCTGCATTCAGAGAGAGGACTGTGGGTATTGAATGTAGATCACAATATAGCATTTTCACCTTTGTTGTTCTTATTGTTTGCTTATTTGTTTTTCCTCTCATTTTTCCCCTTTTGATCTGATTTTTCTTGTGCAGCATGATAAGTGTGGAAATATATTTAGAATAATTGCACATGTTTAATCTATATTTGATTACTTGCTATCTAGGAGAGGGGTGAGGTGGGGAGGGAGAGAGAAAAAAATATGGAATACAAGGTTTTGTAAGGGCGAATGTTAAAAATTATCTTTTTGTATGTTTTGAAAAATAAAAAAAACTATTACAAAAAATGAATAAGTTTGAAATGTTCTCTCTGCCTCATATAAGACAGTCAATGTCCAAAGGACTAGAGACAAGACAATGCTAATATAATCTAACGTATATGTCCTTTATAATATAATGCCCCCAAACAATGCTCTTAGATACTTATAGTGCCAATTCAGTTGGCTAAGTAGCTGGGGGGAGCAAGATAATAATATAATATTCCACTAATTTACTCATTTCCTTACAAATTCTTGCTACCAAGCAGAGCACTTATATTTCAGAATTTTGAAAGAAATTAGGAGGGAACAAATGGCAGGTTTTTATGACCTGATGAGCAGAATCAAATAGACAAAAAGCAAAATTTGAATTTACAGTCATGAATCTCTTCAAGGAAGTGAAAGAGAACTAAAGGTTGATAATCTAAATATATTGAAGTGGAGAATGATCTGGAGGAAGAGAATCAAAAAGTAGTAATGATTAAAAGAACATGTGAGCTCTTTATAAGCAAAGTACATTAATTTGAAAAAAAAAGGATAACATAGAGACAATTTAAGACCAGAACTGCCAGAATATTATGAGTAAAAACTTTTGAAATGATAATGAAAAAAAAGAAATATAAGAAAAGTGTCCAGAACTTTTGAAAATAGAAAAGTATAACTCTAAGGAATTTTGGATTATCTCCAAAAAATTATTTTTTAAAACACCTTATGGTTCAAGCTCCATGACACAAAGAAATTCTCCAAACTTTGCCATCATTATTCAACTGCCTTCTCAACCTGTAAGTTCCCTTAGTATCTATGACTTTACTCTCTGTGGTGCAGCCATATGTCTTTCTCACATTGTTGAATTCCTACTAAGACATTCATTTGAGGAAAAATCAGTCATCCTTCATTCCTTTGCCATAATTTCTCTCTCTACCACTTCTGCTTTTCAGCATTGTGTGTGTATATATGTATGTATGTATATGTGTGTGTGTATTGTCCTTTCTCATTAAAATCTAAGAAGGCAAGGGTGATCTTATATTTGTCTCCTATCCTTTAGCAAGTGATACTATGAATCTGGTATACTATGAATACTTAATAAATTAATATGAACACTAATAAATTAATATTCATGTAGTGTTAAATTTAGTGATTCCAATGATAAATAACATCTGCAAGCAACCAGATGAAAGACTTCCAAATATAATTGAAAAGAAATTTGAATTAAGATAATGCCTATATTTTCTCAGGAGAAAATATAGAAAAATGGGGAATATGGCAGAAGGAGAGGTGCAAAATGGGAGATAGGGACTTTATAATGACACTAATCTGTAGTGAGTTAGTACACAGAGAAATCACTTTCCCCAAAAATATATTCTGCTTCCCTGGAAAATATATCTATTCATGAAAAAGAAATTCAGAGTTCCTAAGGGAAAACTTTATCTTGAAGAAAGAATGGAAGAACATAGATCAAGGTAGTAGATGGAATGATAAATGGGATAGAAATAATCATAATGGAGGCAGGAGTAATAACTGAGAGCATGATTTGGTTCACTATTTCCATCATAAATTGTTTTTTTAAAGAGGAAAACACAACAGAAAAAGTCAGAGAAAGGAGACAAAAGGGCAATCTATGCAAAAGCAGTAACTTAAAATTGTTTAGGGAACTCAAAATTTCAGAAACTTTAATTGTATGAGAAACTTAAGCAAGCTAAACCAGGAATAATAATTAATTATACATGGCAATGTAACGAAGCCCAAATGTTTGGAATAGATCAAAAAAGAAAAATAATTAATGAAGCCAATGTGGTTAAGAACCCCTTTTTAGAAAAAATCATAGAAAAATAAACAAAGAAAATAAATTTGAAGGAGAAGCTGTTGGAGATTTTAAACTAATCATTTAAAAGACAGGCAAGAAACTAGAGCAAAAGAGAATAGGGAAATAATTAGGTAATCAAATAAAAAGAATAAAGAAAAAGAAATCAATATGCTAAATAAAACTTCAAAACTAGAATAAAAGGTTGAAAATGGAAGGTGGATTGAGGGTGGGGCAATGAGAAATTGTAGGATTAGGATTTCCTTAAAGCAGTGTAACAAGGTTTTTGGAGCATGCCCACAGATCACCTAACATGGATGTGTCTTGAGAGAGGCTTGCCAAATCTTCTAAGAGAGAGACACTCTTTCTCCTCTTCCATGTGGTTGGGTACATCCTTCTTTGATTGGTCATGCAGTGAAAATGTTGCACGTTATTTCCTACTCTGTGTAGAGGGTACATAGCTAATTTATCCAACAAGCAATATAAACTGATCTAAGGAGAAATAAAAGATTTCCTTGCCTTGTCTCCATCTCTTGTATCCAGGCTCTGAGAAATGGGTCTGAGTATATTTGTTTCTGTTCTGTTTTATTTGTTCTTCTCAGTTTCCCTGATGGACTTAGTAGTTTGAGCTATACAGACCTTGGAGCCAAGATTCTAGGTGAAATGCTGCAATCAGATAGTTTTGAAAGAAAGCCTGGGACAAGCCTGGACTCATGCCTAAAGTAGGTTTTGACTTGGAACTGGGACTCTTCTCTATAGTAACTGAGGTAAAATATGAATTTAGTTATCTTTCCCTTCCCAGAGAATGAAATGGTATGACAGAAAGGGATTATGTCTCACACTTATTGGGGAAGTAAATTTACATATTTGTGATTGTATCTTCTGAAAGTATTCTTTTAGAAAAGCTGATCTAATAACTAGTGACTATACACTAGGGTGCAGAGAACCCCTATAATTGGAGGAAACACTTGATGAAAACAGGAGACATTTGCAGATAATTCCCTTCAGGAATCTGGAGAATTCTGACAGTGAGGTGAAATCTAGCCTACCAAGCTTTAAGGCAGTGAGGCCAGAATATCCAGAATTGTAGTAGATTTTTTTTAAAAGAAACAGACAAAAAATCCCAATTATAAGGAAAAAGTACAGATTTAAGTGAGGAAGGACAACTAATAGGGGTTAAAAAAACAAACAACACTTAATTTAGGGAAAAACAGTAAAAATACAGATACTTTTAAAGATAAATGAATTGAACCATCCATTAAAGGTAAAGACAGTGAGAGATTGTATGAGAAAAAATTTCCAAAAATTTGTTGCTTAACACATTTTAAAAGGTCATGCATAAAATAAAAATTTATGAGGTAAATCATTTTATCACATAAAGCAAAAAGAAAAAAAAACAATAATAAAAACAGATATTGCATTATTCTGAAAAATACCACAGACTTGGTTTTTAAGCTACATAGAATGAAAACCTTTCAAAATACAGAGGGGGGGAACATGAGAATAAGTTAAGGTACATGCCATCCCTTTTGTCCTGTCCACTACTGGAATTGTACCAACAATGCTTTCAATGACCATCTAAGGACATGTTTATATCCTAATAACTAAATTCAGCTACAAAAAGCAGTTCTTTTATTCACCTTCAAAAAGCATCCAAAGAACATTCAAATTAAAAGAGGAGTAGAAGAAAATAAGAGACTATTACTAAAGAAAGATTATATTTGTATAATAACACTTTAAGTTTTGTTAAATAATACAGATTATCTTATATAGTTCTCCCTATAAACTTTATACTTTTTTAAAATTTTATTAGTTTTGTTGTCATTTTCACTCACATTTCACAGAAAAGAATAAAACTAGGTTACAAAACAGCTGAATGACTTGCCCAATATGTCAGTCAGCTTGGCAGCCAACCATGAGAAAGTGAGTAAACCAAGCTAAGCTCAAAATCTGGTCCTGCCACCAGCTAAGTTTGGCAACTTATTCTAAACCACTTTCTGTTCTGTTCTCCCCTCAGTTGTATTGAGTGTGACTAAGTCTATATTGAGTAAGACAATATCCTCTAATGACAGCTACATATAGAAAGTACATAAATAAAGTTAAGAAACACTATGATATTTATATGTCTCAAGAGAAAAACATTACTCATTTTGAGGTAATTTCAGATTCCAGTGAATGCTACTCATTTTTTCCATTGTCAATTGGACCAAACTGGCCTCTACCATATGAGTAGCCAGAGCTAAACAGAGCATGCCAGATAAGGAGATTCAGAAATCAAACAGAAGTTGATTTCAAAGTAAGGGAAATGGCTTGCAAGCAAGGAGGGGAGATCAGACACATGTGTTGGGGTCCTGCCCCTATTGGGGGAACTCTAGGCAGTGTGGGGAGATCTCAATATTTATATCAATAGCTATTCAGTGAGGTACCCCTGACACTAAAGGATAATGGCAACAATGAAGCACATTTGATTTGTAGCAGAGCTTCATGACCAGAACATGGGTACTTCTCCAAACTTGTATGGTGCTCATCTAAGCTTAGAGAACACCTGGTACTGGTGAAAGCAATACAATAATTATATGATTTTGCCAGAGGGTGAGATAATTCCAATGGTGAGTGCAAAGGATTGTTGTTATGACAAGCTCAAGGCACAGCTTGCTTGCTGGAAAATAGCTCTGGAAAATAGGATGTCTCCTAATATTTTGACACCACCATGATTACATTTTTAAAAATCATTCTAGATTTCTCACCGAGTACCAACATTTTACTGAAACTTAAAAGACAAGAAAAACAAACTTTAATTACCTATTTACTGACCCTGAATATTTTTCTTATAAAAATGTCCTTGCAGACCACAAGTTATTTGGAAATTAAATAATCTAATCCTGAAGAACGAATGGGTGAAAGAGCAAATTACAGACACAATCGAAAATTTCATCCAGGAGAATGACAACAATGAGACAACATACCAAAATTTGTGGGACTCGGCTAAAGCGGTTATAAGGGGTAATTTTATATCTCTAGATGCTTACTTGCGTAAAACAGAGAAGGAGAAGATTAATGAAATGGGCTTACAATTAAAAAAGCTAGAAAAAGACCAAATTAAAAACCCTCAATTAAATACCAAATTGGAAATTCTGAAAATAAAAGGGGAGATCAATAAAATTGAAAATAAGAAAACTATTGAATTAATAAATAAAAGTAAGAGTTGGTTTTATGAAAAAAACCAACAAAATAGATAAGCCTTTAGTTAATTTGATTAGAAAAAGGAAAGAGGAAAATCAAATTATTAGTCTCAAAAATGATAAGGGAGAACTTTCCTCCAATGAAGAGGAAATTAGAGTAATAATTAGGAGTTTCTTTGCCCAACTTTATGCCAATAAATTTGATAATGTAAATGAAATGGAGGAATATCTACAAAAATATAGATTGCCCAGATTAACAGAAGAGGAAATAAATTATTTAAATAGCCCTATTTCGGAAAAAGAAATAGAACAAGCTATTAATCAACTCCCTAAGAAAAAATCTCCAGGACCAGATGGATTTACATGTGAATTTTACCAAACATTCAAAGAACAATTAATCCCAATACTATATAAACTATTCGAAAAAATAGGGAAAGAAGGTGTACTACCAAATTCCTTCTATGACACAGATATGGTGCTGATAGCTAAACCAGGTAGGGAGAAAACTGAGAAAGAAAGCTATAGACCCATTTCCCTAATGAATATTGATGCAAAAATTTTAAATAAGATTTTGGCAACAAGATTACAGAAAGTCATCCCCAGGATGATACATCATGACCAAGTAGGATTTATACCAGGAATGCAGGGCTGGTTCAATATTAGGAAAACTATTAGCATAATCAATTATATTAATAACCAAATTAATAAAGATCATATGATTATCTCCATAGATGCACCATAACTATTTAATATTGTATTAGAAATGTTAGCTTTAGCAATAAGAGAAGAAAAAGAGATAAAAGGAATCAGAGTAGGTAGTGAAGAAACCAAATTATCACTCTTTGCAGATGACATGATGGTATACTTAGAGAATCCTAGAGACTCAACTAAAAAACTACTAGAAACAATTCACACCTTTAGCAAAGTGGCAGGATACAAAATAAATCCACATAAATCATCAGCATTTTTATATATTACCAATAAAGTTCAGCCGCAAGAGATACAAAAAGAAATTCCATTCAAAATAACTGTTGATAGTATAAAATATTTGGGAATTTATCTGCCAAGGGATAGTCAGGAACTATATGAACTAAATTACAAAACACTTTCCACACAAATCAAATCAGACCTAGTCAATTGGAAAAACTTAAAATGCTCATGGGTAGGACGAGCAAATATAATAAAAATGACAATACTACCCAAACTAATTTACTTATTTAGTGCCATACCAATCAAACTCCCAAGAAATTATCTTACAGATCTAGAAAAAACAGTAGCAAAGTTCATTTGGAAAAACAAAAGGTCAAGAATTTCAAGGGGATTAATGAAAAAAAAGGCTGACGATTGTGGACTTGCTGTACCAGATCTAAAACTATATTATAAAGCAGCGGTCATCAAAACCATTGGTACTGGCTAAGAAATAGAGTAGTCGATCAGTGGAATAGGATAGAATCACAAGACAAACTAGGCAATAACTATAGCAATTTGGTTTTTGATAAACCCAAAGACCCCAGCTTTTGGGATAAGTATTCACTATTTGATAAAAACTGCTGGGAAAACTGGAAACTAGTGTGGAAGAAATTAGGGCTTGACCCACATCTAACACCACATACCAAGATAAGATCTAAATGGGTTCATGATCTGGATATAAAGAGTGATACTATAAGTAAATTAGAGGAATGTAATATAGTTCACCTCTCAGACCTTTGGAGATGGAATAAATTTATGTCCAAAGAAGAACTGGAACTCTTAATTGAAAACCAGATAGATAACTTTGACTATATTAAGTTAAAAAGTTTTTGTACAAACAAAATCAATGCAGACAAGATTAGGAGGGAAGTAATAAATTGGGAAATCATCTTTACATTCAAGGGTTCTGATAAAGGTCTCATCTCAAAAATATATAGAGAATTGTCTCATATTTATAAAAATTCAAGCCATTCTCCAATCAATAAATGGTCAAAGGATATGAACAGACAATTTTCAGAGGATGAAATTAAAAGTATTTATAGTCATATGAAAAGGTGCTCCAAATCACTGTTGATCAGAGAAATGCAAATCAAGACAACCCTGAGGTACCACTTCACACCTGTCAGATTGGCTAAAATGACAGGAAAAGTTAATGATGAATGTTGGAGGGGTTGTGGGAGGGCTGGGACACTGATGCATTGTTGGTGGAGCTGTGAACGGATACAGCCATTCTGGAGAACAATTTGGAGCTATGCTCAAAAAGTTATCAAACTGTGCATACCCTTTGACCCAGCAGCATTTCTATTGGGCTTATATCCCAAAGAAATCATAAAGAAAGGAAAAGGCCCCACATGTGCAAGAATATTTGTGGCAGCCCTTTTTGTAGTGGCTAGAAACTGGAAATTGAATAGATGCCCTTCAATTGGAGAATGGCTGAATAAATTATGGTATATGAATATTATGGAATATTATTGTTCTGTAAGAAATGACCAGCAAGATGATTTCAGAGAGGCCTGGAGAGACTTACATGAACTGATGCTGAGTGAAATGAGCAGAACCAGGAGATCATTATACACGGCAACAACAGTATTATATGACAATTAATTCTAATGGACATGGCTCTCTTCAATAATGATATGTTTCAAACCACCTCCAATTGTTCACTGAAGAAAGCCATATACACCCAGAGAGAGGGATGTGAAATTTGGACCACAACATAACATTCTCATACTCCTTGATTGATGTTTGCTTACATTGTGTTTCCTTTATCTGATATATCGTTTGTGTAGATAAGATTTTTCTTGCACAACAATGATAAGTTTGGAAATATGTGTACATATATTCGATTTGCCAATATTTTAACATAATTAACATGTAGTGGATATCCTGCCATCTAGGGAAGGGGTGGGGAAGTTGGGGGGAAAAATTTGTAACGGAAAGCTATGTAAGGGTTATTGTTGAAGAATTACCCACACATATGTTATGCAAATAAAATAAAATTTAAAAAAAAAAAAGAAAAAAAATGTCCTTGCCTTTCTCTACACAGGCAAGACAAAGTGTATAATTAATGTTGTGGAACATGATATTATCTATGATTAGATAAATATAGACAGACACAAGGGGATAGATTTTCCCAAGAGCTGCAATCACGTAGAGTTAGTCTGGACACTTCAATTGAACCGATTACATGTAAAACCTAGGAGAAAAGGATTCCTTACTTTGAGAAGAATGAACTTTGATTATGAGTTAATCAGGTGCCACTACATGGGAAGTTTGGGGGATTGGCTGAAAAAGTGCAACATATCTTATATATAATTATAGCAAGCCATTTCAGAGTCAACTGTGCCAGTAGGACAATAACAGCAGAAATAATTTTTTTCAATGATATAACACTGTCTTATTTCACCTTCAAAATGAACTTGAATGAGGATGGTTCTAGCTTCAAGCTGACGTCTTACAATATGTATTGATGTTATATACCATTTCATCTTACTCCAATTTCAGTATCATGTTCACTAGACCATGCTTCTTGTTATAAATATACATGAGAGGGGGAAGCTATACATAGTGATTTTTTTTTTTACAAGAAATCACAGAGCTTGTTTTGGTTCCAATATAAGATAAGCTGAAAAGTTATAGTCAGTATCTGAGAATAGAAGTGGCAGTGTTGTTAAGCAAAAATCTGAATTCAAGCCTTCTCAGTCCCCTGGTCTGAGACCTTATTCTCTCTTTTGAAGGGATTTTTCCCTACATACTTTTGAAGCTTCTTCTTCTTTTTTTTTTTTTTTGCGGCAGAGTTAAGTGACTTCCCTAGGGTCACACAGCTAGTAAGTAACATGGGTTCTCCTGACTCCAGAACCAGTGCTCTATCCACTGTAGCATCTAGGTGTCCCTCATTTCTAAAACTTCTTTTTTTCACTATTAATTCATTCATTCAATAAGAATTTATAATTTACCTATTATTTATCTGGGACTGTCCTAGGTTTTGAGAATACAAAGATCAAAAAAAATCAAATGAAAAAAATTCCTACTCTCAAGGAACTTCTCAAAAAGATATGACATGTACTTATATAAGCTTATACATAATAAACAAAAGTTAACCGGAGGGGGTGTAAAGGGTAAATAATGTTGTGAAATCAAGGATAGCTCTGAAATTTCGAGCTGATGTTTAGTGACTTCATTGGGAAGGTAGGTAGGCACTTGTTAAAGAAAAAGTCAAGTTCAAGAAAAAGTTAAAAAATAGAATTGAGATAAAGGATACTACATGTAATTAAACAAGCAAAAAACCTGCCTTTGAATGAAATAGAAAATGGATAAAAGTAAAGGCATCAATTCTACTTATAACTCTTTCATTTCAATTTAGCCAGTGTAAAGTAATTGCCATAATGAGGTGGTCAAAATAGCCCAGAAATTATCCCAAAAAAATCGCTTTTCCAGAAAGATCTGAAAACCAAAGAAAATTCTCATTTAGAACACAAGCTTATTTGTACTGCTTTACAAAGAGGAAGAAAAGGTTATGAAATGAATTGCCTCACAAAATATTGAAAGAAGTGGAAGAGAAAAAAGCTTGTTAACAACTTGGTATGAGACCAAACTAAACTGGATTTTCCTAAGAGAATTTATAAATAAAACTAGAAGAAGAATAGTAAGCAGACAAAACATGGAATATAGTTATAGTGTTTCTATAGGGATCTATTTTCTTTTTTTGATGACAACAGTACTATCACCTCTAGAATATAATACATTAATATCCCATATGCTTCATAGAGAAGTTGAGATGGCACTTTAGAAGAAATTGGAAAGATCAGATAGATGATCAAATATTTACAAGAGAAATCTATGCAAATAAAACATAATTTTAGAGGAATTATATTGAATTAATAGTTATATAAGATAATTCTAAAGGACATAGGATGAAAAATTACTCACATCTAGAGAAAGGATTGATGGATCCTGAATTCAGATTATATACACATACATAAATATGTGTATATACATATATTACACAATATGTTATTCCTGTTTTATTTTTGTTTTCATTTTTTACAACATAGCTATTATAGATGACATATATATAATCTATATCAAATTGCTTGTCTTCTCAAGGAAAGGGAGAGGAAGAAGGAACAGAATATCCAAGTCAAAATTTTAAAACTTCAAAGTTAACATTTTTCTTTATATGTAATCGATAAAAAACTAAAAATGAAACAATGGAAAAAATAAATTATTATAATTCAAAGAGAATGAAGTTAAAGAAAAACAAGATGGATGAATTTTTTTAAGAACAATTAGGACATTTTACAGATTTCCTTCACCTTTATAAAATCTTTATGTAAAAAAAACCAACACATATCAATGATGAGAATATAGGAACTATCTTAATACCTAAATTAGGGAAGACTAAAGAAAAAAAAACAAGCAAACAAACAAACAAAAAAAGCATAGAGTGATATCATTAATTCATTGAAGAATTCCATATTAAATCCCAGAACAAAAACTATGTCATTTTATCCAAGGAGTCATTTATTTACTAAGATCAAGTTAAAGTTTTGCTTAGATATAAGTATAAATCAGTATTTAAAAATTTTAAAGATAAAAATCATATGAACATATCTTTATATCCAGAAAAAATAACAAAGAATAAACATTTTTGTTAAAAAAATTCTACAAAGTATAATTACAGAAACCTCTTCTGAAATAAGATTAAGAGTATCTGCTCAAAACCAAATAAGACAAACTGCAATAAGAGAAATAATTTTAAGTCATAAGATAGAGAAAGAAGAGATAAAACTTTCTTTGGAAAGTTCAAAGAAATCAGAAAAAATTAATTTAGATTAATAATAGCTACAGTTAAATAAATACCTATCTTCCCCTCAATGAACAGCATTTCTATATATCAAAAACAAGATTCAGAAATCTGCAGTAGAAAAGACAATCTAACTTAAAATGAATATAAAGTGTACATAATAATCAGGAGTCTGTTTACAATCTAAAGCATATTCTAAATTTGTATAGATAAAATTAGGAAACAGTCCTTAAAGAAATAAAGAATGATAAAGAGCTGGTGGTATATTTAGCACTCATGACTGGGCCATCCCAACATAACAAAAAGAACAATATTCTGAAAACTAATTTACAAATGTAATGCACATATTTTAATCCAAGACATGGGTAATATGGAATGCTGTCATATCCTAAAACTGGTTTGTTTGAATAACAGAAAAAAACCATGGTGAGACTCTTATGAAAAAAGAGTAAGAAAGCAGAACTAGAGCTCTTTTAAACCATATTCAAGGAGGTATGATTGAAAATGAATAGACAAAGAAAAAAATTATGAAGGAGACCCAGGGAGAATGGCTATAAAAAGCTAGTGTTTGTTTTTTTTTTTTTTCTTGAGATTTTTTTATCCATTCCTGTAATTTCATTAGAGCAGAGAGCTCTAGTTTGAAAAATTACCTCCTGTATCCACTGATGGAAACTAGCAATATTCTTTAATTTAAAATCTTAGAGAGTTGCCTGAGTGCACCAACAGGATAAGTAGTTTGGGTATGGTCACAAAATAAATATATACCCAAAGCAGCATTTGAACCTGTCATGTATTTTTTAATTTCAAGACAAGCTAGACATTCATTTATGAAATTAAATTCTATGTTACATTATGCATTGAAATTAATTTTAATGAATTATTTAAATCAATCAATTTTATTCAAATTAATAAAATAATTGATTCATTTATGCACTAAATTAGTTACTAACTAGTTACTAAGCAAGTTTTATTAGTTGTATTGCTGTTTGACATGAAATTAATGTATTTTTTCTTCTCAATGAAATTCATACTAATTAAAATATATCTTAATATTAATTAAAAACATGAAATTCATACTAATTAAAATATAGCACCTTAATATTAATTAAAAACATAAAAACGTGAAGAACAGAATAGACAATGAAGACTCTTAATTGAACATAATAACTGAATGTAAGATAAAAATAAAATCTTACCTTACCTTGAAAGAACTCTCTAATAAGAATTAATATGAAAAAAATGGAAAGTACTCAGAAAAAAATTAAAATAGGTTTAGACCAATATATTATAAAATGTTACACAATAAACTCAGAAAGAATAGGTCAACACAACCATGTATTCCTCACCTAGTGAGAGGTGGAAATTGATGTAATAAGTGATTGAAATATTTAATGCATTGAAGAAAAATGTGAAAAAGAGAATTTCCATTACTTGAAGTTGAAAGTTTTCACATCCATAACATTAATTCAACTAAGAGAAGAAAAGATTCAGTCAATTGGGGGAAAAAACAATTTTTGGATCATATATCTCTGGGTAGAATGTGATATTTAAGATATATAGAAAACTAATAGAAATGCATAAGAGTAAAAATTATTCCCCCAATAAGTGGTCAAAGAATATGAATGGTTCTCAAGAAAAGAATTACAAACTATTAGCAATGAAAAAAAAATACTAAAGAATGCTCCAAATGCCTACTAACAAGAGACACGCAAATCAAAGCAACTCTGAGGTTTCACCCCCTAACCTTCAGAATATAGGAAAAGATCATTAAGGGGAAAAAAAGGATTGGCCAATATTGGAAGGATTTAGGGAAAAAGGACACTTTCTACATTATCAGTGAAGTTGCAAATTGGTCCAGCCAATGTATAAAAAATTCAAAATCATGTGTCACTTGTTTCTCACTCTCCAAACCAGGCATTTAGCTACTTTGTTTCCAGTTTTATGATGCTACAAAAAGGAATGCTATAAGTATTTTGGTGTATATAAAGAACTTTTTTTTTTATTTATATCTTTGTTCTCTACTGTGTAGGCTGTCTGTGCTGCTGAGAAATATTCATATTTAAATAATTGCCATTTGGAAGATATCATAAATCTTCAGCTCTAAATTCTACAACTATTTATTCATCTCTATATTTTTCTGTTACATTTGTCCAGCTCTGAGAGAAGAACATTAAACTTTCTTATCAATAATAAAGCCCCTTTCTAGTATTCTATTATTATGCTAATATATGTATATATTTTCCTTTACAATTTGGTTAACTTTTTTTTAGAAATTTAGATACATTTTGATGTATATATATTTATTATTGATATAGATTCACTATATATGTTGTATGCAAGAAATGCAGTTCATTTTTACTCTGTCTATTAGGATTATTTAGCTCTGACTTTTAAAAATTCATTTGATGAATATTAAATTTATTCCATTCTCTTGCTTTGATTCTTTATATTTTTTCTTATTTTTGTTTTCTTTTCCTTTTTTAATATTTCATATGATAATTTGTGTGACTTTCTTTTTTATAATCTATTTTCCAATTCTTTCATTGTAACAGATTGTTAACCTATTCAAATTAAAATTATGAAATTTAGGCCATTTGTTTTCTTCTTTCCTTTTAATATTTTCTTTCTTTTTTTAATTTTTGCCGTTTCCTCTTTTGTCAACACTTTATCCTACAATTATTTTTCTTTTTAAAATATTTCATTTTATCCCATTATATCTTCTCAGTCAAGCTCATTGACTATTTGCTTACTTTCTCCTCAATTTAGGGGTTTTTCTTAAATTTATTTTTCTCTCATTTTAAAAAAGTTTTTTATAATTATTCTTCTGTTTTTTTCTTCTTCTCCTTCCCTGCTCAGCTAAGTGATTAGTTATTTTTTTCTTTTTCTTCTCCAAATTCTTTTAGTTATTGGTTTTCTTTTGAGGATTTTTTCCTAGGAAGTTTTTCTTTGTTTTGTTCTATTTATTCTTTGGTTTAATGGACTATTTTGGTTTGTGGATTATGAAGAGAAATCTCTGTTTTGTGATGGGATAAAGGTTTCTAAAATTTCTGAAAGAAATTCAGTCTCAAAAACTTTCAAAATTATGTGTTTTAATTTAATATTTTCCAAGAAAAGCTTCAAAAGAAACATGGTCTGGGCATAAAATATGACATCACATAAGATTTATGGAGAGAACATTTAATAATTAAATAAGCAACAGAAAAGATTTCATAAAGTGAAGTGGATTATTTTGACAATATAAAATTTTAAAAATGGTTGTACAGAAAAATCTAATTCTATTAAAATTTAAAAGCAAAGCAGGCAATTGGGGAAACTTTTTTCAAGGTTCTCTATTAAAAGTTTCAAATATAAAACTGATTTAGATATGATGAACTAAGTAAAATATATAAAATATTCCTGTAACAGATATGTGATCAAAAGATACAAACTAGAAACTTTTATGCAAGAAATTCAAGCAAGCAACAGCAATTGAAATAAAATGATCAAAATGACATAATAAAAGAAGTACATAACTTTAAATTTCTACTTCACATAAAGATGACAGAAAGAAAAAAAGTGATAAATGTTGGGAAGTTTGTGATCAGTCTAGTCATTCTGGAAAGCATTTCAAATCTAGGTCTAAAACTTTACTAAACTTACACTTTGACCCAGCTATACCCAATACTAATATGAATAGACCTATAAAGAGGAAAAAAGACCTTTGTGTAAAATAATAATAATAAAACAATCATTATAGCTCTTTTCATGGTAGGCTAAAATTGGATACCAGGGGTATATCCTCTTCCTGGGGAGTAGCTAAACACACTGCCATAATAAATGTAAGTAATTAATTTTCCTTTGCTCTGTTAAAATGATAAAATAGATATTTTTGGAAGAAACTAAGAGGACTATTATGAATTGATACAGAGTGAAAAAGTGGCACTGGGAGAACAATTTATATAATGTTATTTTAGAGAAAAAAATTGAAAAAATAGAACTCTGATCAACACAGTGATAAACCATGCATTTAAAAGAAAGAAGGCTAAAAATAAAATTGTCACTCACCTCCTGATTTCGTATTGGACTTAAAATGCAAAAAATAAACGCATTTTCAAACATGGAAAATGGAGCAATTTGTTTTCTTGAACTATATAGATATGTATTAGTATGTTTATTTCTGGAGTCTCTTTTTAACTCAGTGGGGAACATGGTGGCAGAGACAGATTTTTTTAATCTTTTTGATTAAAAAATAAAAATAATATATTTTTAAAAATCTCAGCAGAAGACACTGCCTCACTCTTGCACAATGGCCTAACTCAGAAACTAGGGCTAGAGAGAATAATACATCATAGGAAATATGAATTCATATAAAAAAAACTATTGCAAATCTAGAGAATTTTAAAAGAGGGATAGAATAACTGTTCCTACTAAAAGCAGAAATTCAGAGGAGGAAATGGATTTTCTACAAGGGCTAATGAATATTTTAAATAAATTAAGAAAAATTGAAATGAGTTTTTGGAGCTTAGAATTGGAAGGAAAATAAATAGCTAGGAAGAGAAAGTGATAAACCTTATCTAATAATTGGATTCCTCCAGAACTAGAAGAGTTTTCAAAAAAAAAACTAATTGAGTTTTCAAAAAAAAACTAATTACTACATAATGCAAAAAATTATAGAACAAATCAAAAGATTTCTTAAAATATATCAGATACCAAAAAACCCCTACAAACAACTGTCCAGGAAAATAAACCGGAGGAGCTAATCAAACTATTCCTTAGGCATAAAATGTAATATTTTTGTGTCATAAAAATGATGAAAGATGGTTCCAGAGAAAACTGGGAAGATCTGTATGAACTACTTCAGAGTGAAATGAGCAGAATCAGGAGAATAATTTATGCAATATAAACAGCACCATATATTTTAGATCTATGCTGAAGTATGCTACCACTTCTGGAAAGAGAAGTGATAAAAGAAGAATACAGAATGAGACATATATTCATGAGACAAGGCCAAGCTCAAATGTATCTGACTTGACTATTCATGCTTGTTGCAAAGATTTTTTTTTATCAATGATGTATGTTGTTCAATAATTTTAGTCATGTCTGACTCTTCATGATCTCATTTAGTGTTTTGTTTTGTTTTTGTTTTTGTTTTTCCAAAAGATACTGGAGTAATTTGCCATTTCCTTCTCCAATTCATTTTACAGATGAAGAAACTGAGATAAATAGGGTTCAGTAACTTACCCAAGGTTACACAGCTAGTAAAAGTTTGGAGCCAGATTTGAATTCACAAAACCATGATTTCAAAGAAACCTAGGTAGCATAAACAGTGAAATGAGCAAAACCAGTTTTTTAAAAGGATACCAATTTTGGAAAGAAAAAAATTTGAAAAACTTAAAATTCTGATCAATACAATGATCTATCATAATGACATTCATTTTTAAACACTGCCATTGTTGACCATTTTGTTTGATTGTGCTTATTTGTTGTGAGTATTTTTCCCCATTTCTTGGCTTTTAATTTGGGGGGATGGGTAGGAGGAAGAACAAGCAATTATTAAGCACCTATTATTTACCAGGCATTATGCTAAGTGCTTTACAAATATTATCTCATTTGATTCTTACAACAACCTTATGGAATTGCTATTATCCCCATTTTAACATTGAGAAAACTGGGGCAAACAGAAGTTGAGTTATTTGCCTATGGTCACACATCTTGCAAGTGTCTGAGATCAGATTTGAATTCAAGTCTTTCTGACTCCATATTGGGAACTCTACTCACTGTTCCATCTAGCTACCTCTAGCAAGACAGAGTCAGCAATAATGATGACTTCTCAAAGAGTACCATTATAACTTTTTTTTTGTTTAATGCACAGAAGAGAATAGAAAGACATTCAGAAAAAAAATCATATACAAGAAATACAGATTTGAAGTAATACATGGAATTTAGCTTATACATTTTTTTGTCTTTAAAAAAATAATTTTCAAAAATCTTGACCTTAACTCAAGGCTGAACCCAAATGTCATCTCCTACATAAGACATTTCCAGATCCTGTAAGCTTCTAGTGCCTTTTACCTCAAAAAATTATCTTATATTTACCTTGGACATTTTGTTTATTTTCTCATGTGTGTATATGTTATTTTCCCTAGAAAAATATTTTTGTTGAGAAGAAAAAAATATAAATGTGACGTCAAATAGCAATACAACTAATAAAACTTGCTTAGTGTGTTTAAATTAATTTCTATGCATAAATGCATCAATTATTTGTTTAATTTAAATAAAATTTATTTAAATAAATAATTCATCAAAATTAATTTCAACATATAATGTAACATAGAATGTTATTAATTGTGAATGGTGAACAGGTCTTGAAATTAAAAAAAAAATAATGACATGTTCAAATCCTGCCTTGGGTATACACTTACTTTGTGAGCATAGGCTCCTGTTGGTACACCCAAGCAACTTTCTAAGATTAAAAATTAAAGATTAGTTGCTAGTTTCCATCAGTGGATGCAGGAGGTAGTTTCTGAATCTAGAGTTACCCACTCTGATGAAATTATAGAATTGAATGGAAAAAAATCTCAAGACAAAAATTAACACCAGTTTTTTATATCTATTCTCCCCTGGGTCTCCATCATGGTTTCTTTCTTTGTCCATTCATTTTCAATAACTCCTCTTTGAATATGGTCTAAGAGGTCTCTGGTTCTGCTTTTTTACTCTTCTTTCATAAGGGTCTCACCATGTTTCTTTCTGTTACTCAAAGAAACTAGTCTTAATATATGACAGTATTCCATATTATCCATGCCTTGGATTAAAATACATGCTTTACAATTTACAAACGGAAATATGTTTCAGAGCACAAATACCCAGGATTACTTTAGATGTTGACAATGTCTTCTCTGACAGAGGCATAAATCCAAAGGTTGTTTTAAAAATGTAGTGTCTCCCACAGGCATGCAGGGCTAAAGAGAAGTCTCATGTGACTTTTGGAAATGCATGTTCTCAGGGAAGGGGTTTGTTCCAATTTCCTTGGAAAAATAGTGTAAAAAATATTCCCATCTTACCCAAAGCATAGTTTTCTGAATTCATCACTTACAGCTAAAGTATGGCAACTTAGCTGTTGCTTGCCACTTAATGAATTTTGGACCTCTTGATTTGAATAATCTCTCTGTCTCTATCTCTATCTCTCTTTCCCTGTTTTTGTTTCTGTTTCTCTGTGTGTCTGTCTGAATATCTGTCTGTCTATCTCTCATTCTTTTTCCCCCTCACTCTCGATTTCTTTTCCTATATATTTTTCACTATCTCAGTATCTGACTTGTTTTCTGTGTGTTTCTCTTTCTCACTATTTGTATCTCTCTGTATGTGCCTTTCTATATCTCTTAGTCTGTTTGTCCTTCTCTGTCTCTCTTACCATATTTCTGTAAAGACAGATTGTCTTGGAAGATAATCCTCTTAACTGTGGACCCCAATTGCAGCACTCCTGGGCTATATTAAGTACAGAAGAATGAAGATACACAGAGCAGGAAATCCTCTACAAAACAAAGGGATTGCTTGATTTTGCCCTGTTTGAGCACTGGCATTCTCCTATCAGACATAAAACATACAGATATTCCTTCTCTTATCTATTGGATAAAGTTTGCAAAACTTTTATATACACTATTTCAATTGATCTTCACAACAACCCTATAGAGTAGGTTTTATGATCCCCATTTTACAGATGTATCAATTGAGACACAGAAACAGTGACTTGTCTAGGCCCATACAGCTAATAAGTGTCTGAGGTGAACCTGAATCTTCCTAATTCTCTGCAATCTGCCCATTTTGCTACAGTCAGTCCCTTCATACAAGCATAAATCCTGAAATTCATTGCTCTGATATTGATCCCTGGACTAGTCATCAAAGCTCATCAAAGCTACAAAGCTTCCACAGTTGTTTCTGACAGCTGCTCTGATAACAAGTTGTCCCAGGCAGCAAACAGCAGCTTTGACATTGCTGAAGGAGCTGTGAATGACCTGTTGTTGTCTCATGTCTGCCTGGTATGCACAGGCACCTTGTTTATTTCATGCAAACATTGTAAAGTGAGTGTGAGAAAATATCTGTCTCTAGATCTGTGTGGATTCCCACTCTGTAGTCACGGAATAGCTGATTTGATTAGTTTGTGACCCTGCTTAATTGAACAGTTGTTCTGAAATAAGAAGTTGGGACTTCTCTACTATTAGACTGTCATCTGCTTTTCTGAGGTCTGAAGATATTCTCCTCTAACCACAAGCAGCAAGGTGGGAAAGGGTATCTATCCATCTGAAAACAAAGACTGGTGTCATCCTATAATGAAAAATTAGAAAAACTTGGTTTCACTTTGGGATGTGCCACTTACTGCTTGAGTAACCTTATTAATCAATTAGTAAGCTTTTATGAAGTACATACTATGTGCCAGGAACTAAGCACAATGTTGATGTTCTAAATAAAGAAACAGAGAAATTGACAGTTTGACTGGATCATAGAATGTATAAACAGTGTATAAAATTGCTTGTGAAGAGTTCAGAATGCCAAGCATAAAAATTTATGCTTAATTCCAGAGGTAAAGGGGAAACACTGAAATTGATTGAGTAGGGGAGTGACCTGGCAAGACTTGCATTGCACTTTGGAAAAATATATTGGGCAAAAGTATGGAAGACAGATTAGAAAAAGCAGAAGCTTGAGTCAGAGAGGGCAATTAGGATGTTATTTCAGGGAAGTGATAATTAGCTCCTGAACAAGGGTAATAGCTATGTGAATGGAGAAAAGGGTACAAATGGGAGAGAGGTTGTAGAAATAGAACTGATGAAGCTTGATGATTTCTTCAATATGTTGACTGAGGAAGATTGAGTCAAGGATAATTCTGGATGATATGAAGTGGTTATACTTCTATTTAGTGGGTATATAGTATATTTAGAAAATAAATATAATGAGGTAGTCAAGGGAACCCCTGATTTGCTGGTCTAAGGTATTTCCCATGGAGCTATCATGTATTCTAATTCCTTTCTGAGCTACATGAATTCTAGCTTCTTGTTAGTTGATACAGTATGATGTGGAAACTCCTTATTGGGCCCCATTGATTGGTAGGTTTTATCTAAGGTGATTGGAGATAAGTATCAGAATAGATGCTGAGAAATAAAAATATCTAGTATCAGAAATACCTTCTGAACAGTTATTCTGAATTCATAATTTGGACATTAGTCACATGAAAAGAGGGAGGGTTATTTTGGTTTGTTTGTGGGGTTTGTTGTTATTGTTGTTGTTGTTATTGTTTTTAAATAATACACCTCTTTGAAGAGATGATCACTGCCAGTATCACCTGTGGTTATAGGACTAAAGAAAGTCTTACTCTAACTTGCTAGAATACCTGAAATATGTAAGTGGCTCAAATATTACAAATCTGAGAAAAATGTGAAATATTGTGCATGTGATATATTTCTTGGTCAATAGACCCATAAATTCTTCTTACCATCTAAGGTATTTGGGATATTTAAAATGTAATAATCTGATTCCTTAGGTTCTGTAGTACCCTTTTGATGGTGGTCACAAGAAGCAATATAAGGACATTCTCAATGTCTCTCTGAAGAACTTTGGAATCAATTTTATAACAAGGGAGGCACTGCCACAGGACCACCCAGCATAGCATGCCTACATCAAAGAAGGCACTGTGCTCTATGAGCAAAGCAGAATAGCAGTAATTCAAAAGAAATGTGAAATGCACACGTTTAGATACACCTTTTCTCTAAATATTTATATGGATTCTTTTTATGGACCCTAGAGCCTTCTGAGCTCATATTAATCTGATCAGGCACAATCAGACACACTGAACCTTGACTTCAGCATAGTGATGTCATTTTAATCCTCTTCAAGAATGGAATACAACCAATCCTATTGATGACTTCTCTTAAAACCATAAATCATGAATGTGCTTCCCATTAACAGTCAACCAATGTGCAAAAATTAAACTAAAAGCAAACATATTTGCTTAATTAAGTGTAATTACTTAATGCTTAGTCCCTTTTGAGGGGAGCCTTATTGATACTTGATTTTTCTAAAATGAAGTTCCAACATTATCACATGTCCCTATTCAATAAATCCTAGGGGTCACCTATTGCTTCCGGGATTAAATACCAAATTTTAATTTATTATCCAATCTCTATTCACTATTCAATATTTTCACAACCTAGCTCACTCCATCTTTCCAGTCTTATGATACTTTTCTCTTTGCCATATACTCTTGAAGTGATCTTGTCTCCTTGTTCCACAAAATAAAAAACTCTTATCTCTTGACTCTGGACATTTTCCTGGGCTAGACCCTTTCCTGGAATGCTTTCTCTACTCAACTTTACCTCTTGTCTTCATTGCTTGGCTTTGAATTTTAAATAAAACCTTATCTTCAATTGGAAGCATTTCCCATTCATCTTAATTCTAGTGATTCATCTGTCTTAATTATTTCCAATTTATCCTATATACAAAGTAACTTGTTTATGCATATTTATTCATTGTCTGTCCAATTAGATAGACCCTTAAGGTAAGGGATTGTCTTAGATGTTTTTATTTATTTATTTATTTTGTATCTCCAATACTTAGCCTGGTACTTAGCAGGTGCTTAATAATCTTTATTGACTAAATAATAATATCCAGGTATTCTGCGTCTAATCTCAGAGTTCCCTCTGGTAATTATTTTCTATTTATCTTGTATATAGTTTGCTTTGGATTCATTTAGTTACATATTGTCTCGCCCATTTGATTGTAAGCCTTTAGGGGCAGAAACCACCTTTTACCTCTTTCTGTATCCCCAGACTTTAACAATGCCTAGCACATAGAAGCACTTAATAAATATTTATTAATTGATTCATTGTCTAGCTAAGCACATATTCCTAATGTCATGCTATAGTAGCTGTCATTGCCAATATGAGTGGAAGGTAAAGAGAGGGGAAAGAAATCTCCTTCCCTTTTCTAAGCTAAAGATTCAAAGGAAAGAAGTCACTAGAAAAGAGTTACAAAAGATAAGATCAGAGACATTTCCACCACTTTTTTTTTTTTTAACTCTGGACTTTCTATGTGAAGCATACAGGGAGAGACTCTTTTACAAGACTGTCTACCCCAGATGCTCAGATATCACTCATCTTTGAGATAGCCTCCTAACCACTGGGGACAAATCAAGACTTGTTACAGCAACCTAGTAAGATACTAGGATGCATTTACTTCACCATGGAACCAGAGCACAAATCCATGTCCATGGGAAGTTCTTTATTCCACCAAATCACTATGATTATATAGGTAAAAGCTTTTTCTGGGACTCAGTTTCCACCCATGTAAAAACAATGTTTGGACTCAATAATCTTTGAGGTCCCTTCTAGCATTGAATCCTATGAAAATAGTAGCAATATTAACTCCAATCAGGATCCTAAATTTCCCATTCCAGTGACTTATTTTGGGTTATAAGACTTAGAATATGCTAGGTACAGTTCCTGTGACCATCATGCCCAAGTGGAGATGATTCTTACATCTCCAGGAAATGGTACTGAGATCAGGTGCATTCTAATAATTCTTCACTCAGGCCCACACTTACTGAGAAAAACCAAAGTAAATTGTATTAACATGTTGGCTAAGCCAAGTGTCGCACTGACATTGTCAGAATATTAAAAAAAAAACCAACCTTGAGAAAGTCCCCTGACCTATTCTGTAGTTGATTGAGAGCAAGAATCCCAGGAGATAAAAAGGCATGACAAAGTTGCAAGCTGCCCAGGAAGAATGAAGACTCCCTCCAAACCTCACCCCCCATAATGGCTGAGGTCATGATGTATCACAATATAGAAGGATTAAGCCTGACCAAGTCAGAACTAACATATTGCTCATTCACAATTTAGGAATAAAGAAAAGTCCTCTGAACATAAGACTACAGCAGTCTTTAAATTTTTAGCTATTGCAATAAATCATAGCTCTTGAATTTCAGATCAAAGGATAAACTTGGAGTGCATCCAGAGCCTAAATGAAGCTAAATTTTAACACAGAGCAATTCATTATCCATTCATTTTGAAGTATCTCTTTAAAAGTATTCATTGGTACCACTTTTGGAGAAAATCTAAGGGCAGACAAAAAAAATCATCTCCTAAATTGCTCCCAATATGCTTTTAAAAAGATACACTAAGGTCATCAATATACTAAATATATCATTTAAAGGGATGGGTGGATGAAAAGGAGAACTTGTAACTATGTCATTCATCAGTCCAGACATTAATGTGATATGAAATTGAAAGAATGCAATATTTTCTAGTTCATCTCCCTAAATGGTAAATCATAATGTAGCTGTCAAATAGTCTATTAAAAGCAATAAAAGATGGTCTTTGAATTTAACAGTGACATAATTTTACAGGCTTTGTAGAAGTTTTACTGAAAATGAACAGAGGTTTGGCAAGTCAAAGCAATCTGCCATTTGGGAGATTTTTAAAATCCTGTTTTAAATGCATGCATATCTCTCTAGTTAGCTAGCTTGCTAGCTAGCTAGCTAGCTATCCTTCTGCTTAGCCATCTGTTACATTCATGCATCAAAACAAAAATTCCACTCACTCTTTAGTCTGAAATAGTTATATTTCTTTACTATTCTTTCCCTCTTTGAAGGAATACATTATCTTATCAGAAGTTTTGTTTTGTTTTATTTTGGATTTACTTTAATCATAATAAACTAAATTTCCCAAAAGAAAGTCAGGAATCAATTAGCAACAAGTGGAGTTCTGGCCATGGAGTCAGAAAAACTGGGGTTCAAGTCTCTTTTATGATACATATTAGATGTATGACCCAGGAAAAGTCACAAAACTTATCAATACTCCAAGCAATACTAAAATCCCAAGTGGCTGATCTGCCTTGATATAAGGGATTTTCTGCACTGGGAGTTTCCTCTACTAAAGAAACCAGAAGTCTACCATCATTACAATCAGAAAATCAGGAATCAAAATGAATATTTTGCTTACAAATGAATATATATATATGTATATATATATATATATATATATATATACAATAATAAAATCCATCTGATTTTCATGTAATCATAGAATTTTATCAGTGGAAAAGACCTGAGGTCACCTTGCAGAAAATACCTTACATGACCAACAACTGGTCATCTGGCTTTCTGTTGAAAACCTCAACTGAGGTAGAACTCGTTGTTGTTGAATAACTTCAGTAATATTTGACTTTTCATGACCCCATTTGCAGTTTTCATGGGAAAGATGCTGGAATGGTTTGACTTTTTCTTTCCTCAAGCCCATTTTGCAGATGAGGAAACTGAGGCAAATAGTATTAAATGATTTGGTCAGAGTCAAATAGCCAATAATATCTGAGGCTAATTTTGAACTCAGGAAGATACCTTCTTATCTCCAGGTCCAGCATGCTATTTGCTGTGTCACTGCTACCCAAGGAAAAACCATCCACTTACAGATAGTTCTATTGATTAGAAAATAACACTTTCCACACAAATAAAGTCAAATCTAAACAATTGGAAAAACATCAAGTGCTCTTGGATAGGTCGAGCGAATATAATAAAGATGGCAATACTACCTAAACTAATCTATCTATTTAGTGCTATACCAATCAAACTCCCAAGAGATTATTTAACTGAACTAGAAAAAATAACGACAAAATTCATCTGGAAAAACAAAAGGTCAAGAATTTCAAGGGAATTAATGAAAAAAAAATTCAAATGAGGGTGGCCTAGCTGCACCAGATCTAAAACTATATTATAAAGCAGTGGTCACCAAAATCATTTGGTACTGGATAAGAAATAGAGTAGTGGATCAGTGGAATAGGTTAGGTTCACAGGACAAAATACTCAATGACAATTGTAATCTAGTGTTTGATAAACCCAAAGACCCCAGTTTTGGGGATAAAAACTCACTATTTGACAAAAACTGCTGGGATAATTGGAAACTAGTCTGGAAGAAATTAGGCATTGACCCACACCTAACACCATATACCAAGATAAGGTCAAAATGGATTCATGATCTAGGCATAAAGAATGATATTATAAACAAATTAGAACAATGTAGGATGGTTTACCTCTCAGACCTGTGGAGGGGGAAGGAATTTGTGACCAAAGAA
>JAJPUD010005187.1:51656-152663 GCA_023553655.1 Myrmecobius fasciatus
TATATATTTTAAAAATGAGGCCTTTATCAGAACCATTAAATGTAAAAATGATTTCCCAATTTGATGATTCCCTCCTAATCTTGTCTGCATTAGTTTTATTTGTACAGAAATTTTTTAATTTAATATAATCAAAATTATCTATCTGGTGTTCAATTAGGAGTTCCAGATCTTCTTTGGACATAAATTTATTCCATCTCCACAGGTCTGAGAGGTAAACTATCCTATGTTCCTCTAATTTGCTTACAACATCACTCTTTATATCTAGATCATGAACCCATTTAGATCTTATCTTGGTATGTAGTGTTAGGTATGGGTCAAGCCCTAATTTCTTCCACACTAGTTTCCAATTTTCCCAGCAGTTTTTGTCGAATAGTGTGTACTTATCCCAGAAGCTGGGGTCTTTGGGTTGATCAAACACTAAATTGTTAAAGTTATTGCCTAGATTGTCTTGATAACCTATCCTATGCCACTGATCGACTGCTCTATTTCTTAGTACCAAATGGTTTTGATGCCTGCTGCTTTATAATATAGTTTTAGATCTGGTACAGCAAGGCCACCTTCATCTGCCTTTTTTTTCATTAATCCCCTTGAAATCCTTGACCTTTTGTTCTTCCAAATGAACTTTGAATCCTGCAACTTTGCTAAAGTTGTGAATTGTTTCTAGTAGTTTTTTAGTTGAGTCTCTAGGGTTCTCTAAGTATACCATCATGTCATCTGCAAAGAGTGATAATTTGGTTTCTTAATTACCTACTCTAATTCCTTTTATCTCTTTTTCTTCTCTTATTGCCAAAGCTAACATTTCTAATACAATATTTATTTATAGCTTCTTAAGGCCATCTATTTCTCGTCTAAGTTATTCTAGGAATCTAATATTTATTCCTCAGGGGTGAGAAAGAAAGGATGATTAAATAATACTAACTTTCATTTCTACAGAGATTTTACCATTAAAATTGTTATTACCATTGTTTTAGGAGCATATAAACAATATCTCTCTGGTAGAAAGAGAGAGTAAAGAGTACAAAGAGGATTACAGTAGGAGTTGGTAGTTTTGAAAATGTAGTTAATTGCATTAGGGGCAAGAAGATTATTTTCACACTGAGAAAGTTAGGGGGGTTCTTTGTGGAAAGGGAAATTATTCTCAACCATTTAGCCACATCCACACTAGCTCTTCAGAGTTGATATAACTATTGCTGTTCTCATGTTTTGATAATAACATTTTCACTTGTTCTTCTGTCAGTTCATGCAAAGTGATAAGGACATGTCATAGCTCAACCCCTGTGATCATGCTTTTCCCCTTATTATCCAACACCCAAAATGCCTCAACTAGTCGTTGCATATATCCTGGCTCTTATTCTTTACTATGGTCTGCAGCATTGTCAGAAAATGTTCAAAATCTTGTACCTTCACATTTATCTTATCACTCTCAGAATTTCCTAAGGCCTCAAACACCTCAGAATTAGTAGAGTTATGGTCCAGGGATCACATCACAACACCATTCTGCCTGTATAAGATCCAGCTTCTTTTCAAACAACTCTAAGACTTCCTTGAATTCTGATCCTCAGTAAAATCATACATCTTGGTCATGCAGTTCAGTCCTGCTGCTGCTGTCATAGCTATTATTACCATTTTGTTTTATATCTTTAAGGAAGAATAAAATCACTAATAAAAGAAATTCAAATCAAAAGCATTCTGAAGTTTTATTTCACACCCAGAAAATTAGCAAAAATAGACAAAAGATGTAAATAGTTCATGTTGGAGAGGCTATGGAAAGACAAGCAGATTAGTAGTGCCTTTTTTGTTTGTTTGCTGTTATCCCAAATAACAAACATTTCTTCCTACCTACTCCTTCTCCCTCTACCCCCCAAAAAAAACCTAAAAACTTGTAGTAAAAATGTATAGTCAAAACAACCAAAGTACTATATTAACCAGATCCAAAACTGGATGTCTCATCTAATCCCTCATCTGTCAGGATATAGGTAGCATTCTTTATTATCAGTCCTCCAGAATCATGTAATGTTCATTGGTATATTAATTTCAAAGGTATTCAACATTTGACAATGTTGTTAGAGTATGGATAGTTCTCCTGGTTCTTACTTCCCTTTGCATCAATTCATTCAAGATTTCTTGATAATTTCCTTCTTTATCTTTTCTTAGGGTAAACCAATATTGCTTTATGTTAATATATAACAATTTGTTCAACCATTCTAATTGATGGAATCTCATCCTTAGTTTCTAATTTTTAATAACACAAAAAGGGACTTTTACTCTACATTATATTAATACTATTTTATTATTGTATTATTTTGATTGTATTGTATTGTGTTATTTATTATTGTATTATGACTATTGTAAATTGATCTGCCCCTGTTCACACTATGAATCAGAGTTAAGATTTTAATTTCCTATCCTCATTCAAAGTCCAGAACTCTTGACATATAGCAGCCTCACTGATTAGTAGTCAGTACAGAAATGCACTCATAATAGATGCTTAGTAATTAACTATTTGTTGAATGAATGAATGTATCCTCTCAGAGGGAGTTTCATTATTTTATTTCTGTATTTTTAATTTCTTAAAATCATGGCAATTATCAAAATCATACATTAGAACAAACAAAAATTTAAATTTATTTCCTACATTAAACCATTTTAGATAAATTTATCAATAGTCATATCACCTGCAAGATGGTATATCAATCACTTTCTCAAAACCCTTCAAGCTCTACAAACCTTCAAAACAACAAAAAAGAGGAATTATATACCACATGTAGAATAATTCTAGTTTAATTCAAATTATTATACACACACACAGAGGACACCTACAAGGTAAAATCCTTGGGAATTAACACCAGAGAAGATTAATGATAAAAGTGATCACTCAGTACTCTTTTCTCTACCCCTCCAAGAACAGACCAATCAAACAATCACAAATTAATGAGCACAAATTAATTCAAAAATTTGCACAGCAGCTATCTTGCAATTTTTTGGTGCTATAGAAACTCTTTGGGAACACCTTTCCCACTTACTGAGGAGTAGCAGACCCTGTCTAGATATGTATATATAATTAAAATAGAAGGGGAATGGTGAGGGAGAAGGGAGAGAAAGGTGCTGAAAATATATTGCCTTTTGATTAAGGCCTGCCCCTAGGTTAGGTTGTCACAAGGCTGGAAAGATGACTCTTTCTGAAACCTGTCCCCCCACCCCCTACTTCTAGCCTCACCCCAAACCACAAAAAGCTGAATCATCCTAGGAAAAAGAAAAGGATATCAGAGGTAGGAATCAAGTTGGTATATCAGAGTGGGCAGCTGCCCTGGGTCTGAAGATAAAAGGATGACAACTTAGTGGGGCAAGTCTTATCTTCCCTGAGAGGTCTTAAAGTATTAACTTAGGTTTTGTTGAATAGTTTCATTCATGTTCACTGTTCATCTGTCCCTTCAGGGTTGTTTTTTATTTTTCGGGGTTTTTTTTTGTTTTGTTTTGTTTTTTTGGCAAGGATATTGGAATGGTTTGCCATTTCCTTCTTTAACTCTTTTTACTGATGAGGAAACTGAGACAAACAGGATTAAATTGACTTGCCTTAATAAGTGTGTGAGGATGGATTTGAACCCGTGAAGATGTCTTTCTGATTCCAAGCTCAATGGTCTATCAACTGTGCTATTTAACTACTCAAAGCAGGTTAGTGAATTCTATATCACTAATATAAGGATGCTAAGGAAGTTTTGCAGCACATCCTCAGAAACATAACCACTAACAAAGTGAGTGAAACAGAAAGTGGGTAATTGGAGAATTTTTATAAAACTTTTTAATATTAAAGCTTTACAGACTCAGTGCATAAGCAAATTAATCAATCAAGAATCTAAAATCAAAAGGAAAAACAAGTAGTCAATCTTCAAAGAGAATATAAAACTCCAATTGCAAATATTACAAGAAAAGGGGGCATGATCCAAAGTCTGATGAGACATAATAGCCTATAAATGTCCAAGAGAGAATGGGACAGCAACCAAAGCCAAAAATAAAAACTCTTCTCTCTTCTATTTATTTTTCATGCTATGGATAGTATTTTACATCTTTGTTTCTTATGAATATAATTATTTCTATCCCTAGGAAGCTAATTGGATCAGTGGAAGAGGTCTAAATCTGAAGCCATCCATCCATTCATCTATTTATTCATCCATCCATCCATTTATTCAATAAAAATTTATTAAGTTCCTGCTATGCACCAGAGCACTAGGGACACAAAAAGAGGTAAAAGACATTTCCTGCTTTCAAGGAAGGGAGAGTACAATTCATTGGATTACAATCCAATGAGACAAGAAGACCTAAGTTGAAATTTGACCTCAAATACTTCCTAGCTGAGTAATTAAGGACAAGTCACCTAACTTCTGGTTACCTCAGTTTCCTCAGCTTTAAAACGGGAATGATAATAGCACCCTTATACCAGGGGTGTTATGAGGATCAATCAATTTATAATTTATAAAGTGCTTGGTACAAATTAGGTACTTAAATGCGTGTTCTCTTTCCTACCTTATTTGTATAAATGCCACTAGCCTCCCACAAAAATAGTAAGTTTATTAATACAAAATAAATTCACACATTGCTCCCATCAGAAAATATATGCCTCATTCTGTACTCTAGTCTATCATTTTCTACCAAGAAGTGGGAAGTATAGTTAGTCATTGTGTTGATTATAGATCACAGTTGAGTTCCTTTGAAATATAGAAAATATGTGATTTTTTCTCCTGTTTCTATTTATTTCATTTAGCCTCATTTCATATTAGCTTTCTCACTTTTCTCACAAACTTGCCTAACCACATCTTTACAGCCTTATTGTATATTTCTTCCTCTTCCTTATTCTGTCATCTAACCAAGCTGGTCTTTCCTCTGTTCTTCAAACATCTCCTATTTTCTTGCCTTTTCCCTGCATATCACCCATGCCTAGAATTCATTCTCCTCACCACTGCTTTAAAGCTTCTTTCAATACACCCATCTGGTACTATCTTTTGCAAAAAAAGTCTTTCCTGATTAATCCCATCCCCAAGAGCTAATGTCATCCATCCCTCATAACTACAAGTTAACTACTTTGTGTATATATTTTTGTTGATTAAATTTTTATGTACTAGTCTCTCCCATAAATTTAAATTCCTGGGGAATAAAACTTGTTTCAGTCATTGTGTTTGTATCTTCAATGCTTAGGTACATTGTAAGTGATTATATTGTACACTTTTTGATTGATTGATAAACCATCATTTGTTCAACCATTCCCCGATTAATGTGCAACTATTTTGTTTCCAGCGCTTTGCTACAGTGAAATGTGTGGCTATAAATATTTTTAAACATGGAGAGCCTTAGTAATTGAATGACTCGGTCCAAGGATATGCCTAGTATAGTGACTTTTTGGGTATAGTTCTAAATTACTTTTCACAGGATTGGCTGTACTATTTCATAGCTCCATCAATGACGAATTAGTAACTTGTTTGCTAATAGAGACACCAATGATTGTAATTTTTTTTTCTTTTTTGTCATCTGTCAATCTGGGCTACTTTACATTTCACTTATTCTTAGTGATTTGGAAATTTTTCAGTGATATGCTATAGATATCTTGTTTTATTCTTTTTAGATTTTTCTTTTCATATCCTTTAACCATTTATCTATTAAGGGATGACTCTTGTTCTTATATATTTGTATCAATTTTCTGAATATCTTAGGCATTAGACATTTATTCAAGAATACATTCTAAAGATGTTTTCCCTACTTAACTGCTCTCTTATTTTATCTGCATGATGACATTGTTACTATTATCCCCGTTTTACAGATGAGGAAACTAAGGCAAGCAGAAATTAAGTGACTTTCTCAGGGTCATACAGATAGCAGGCATCTGAGATCAAATTTGAACTCAGGTCATTATTCCAGCACTCTATCCCATACCCTAATCAATGACCTAAACTTAATTTCTGCTAGATTTCTTTCCAGTTTTGGGGTCTTCTCTATGTTCATAGAATATTGTGCTACTATGTACAATTGCTTACATTCCCTGCTTGTGTCCTCTATTCCATTGACTTTCTATTCTGTTTTTTAATCAGAACCATGTAGTATTATGGCTGCTACTTTATAATTTCAAATCTGCTCATGCTAAATCTCTTTGAGATTCTAGGTTTTACATTTTTCTAATCAATTTTAATACTATTTTGTCTAGGTCCCAAAAGAATTCTCCTAGCAATTTGATTGAAATAGAAATAAATAAATTTACGGGATATTTCCAGTTTTTTATGTCTCAAGTTAGCTTATTAATGTGTTGTTTGGTTACTAGAGTAGTTGGTAGTTATATCATAAACCTTATAAAGGTTTTAATACTAATTTGGTACACATTTTGTAGTTATTTTAAATGAAATTTATTGTATTATTTGCTAATAAAGCATAAAATTATAGATAATTTTTATGGATTTATCTTCTGTCTTGAAAGTTTGTGGCAGCAAGTGACCGTTTAAATTATTTTCTTGAATAATTTGGTGGCATTTTCTAAATACACTATTAAGGCATCTGCAAATGAAGATAATTTTATTGCCTCTTTGAGGATATTGTACTTTTGGTCTTATTCTCTTGTTTTTCTTCTATAGTAAGCATTTCTAGAACTATATCAAATAATAATATTCCTATTTATACTGTAAAGATTCTAGTGTTTCTCTATTGCAAGCAATGCTAGTTCTTGATATTAATAATATAACTAAGAAAATAATAAATAAGGATGTTTTCATTTTTATGCATTTGGGGGCATATAAGGAAAGTTTGGTATTCTATCGAAAATATTTCATATATATATATATATATATATACATATATATATGAAAATAACCATGTCATTTTTATCTTTGTTATTTGTAATATTAATTCTAATAACTTTTCCAGTATTACATCATCTATGCAAACTTTATATGAATCCATTTTGAGCAATGTGGATTATTTTCTAGCTCTATTGTTGTGGTCTCCTTTGATTTTATTTAATTATGTATTTTGCATTGATATTTTTAGTGAGTTTGGTTTATAGCTCTGTTTCCCATCTTCTCTCTCCTTTCCTTGCCTTTGATTGAGTATCCGGATTTATTTATCTCATACAGGAGTTTGCTAGAGTCTGACTTTATTTTTGAATTAACTTTCAATTATCAAACTCATATGAACTTTTGTATTTAGTATGTATGCATATATGTATGTCTGCATGTCTACATGTATGTATATACGTATGTCTGCATGTGTGTATATATGTATACATTATTACCTTTCTGCAACTTTTGCAGTTGATGCCATTCACTTTTCCTGAATACTCTCTCCTGTCTGGTTTTTCATAACACTTTTCTTGCTTGTTTCTCCTGCTCCTTCTAGTCTCCTTTACCATTACCTATCTACTATCATTTGATAACTAGTGAATTCCAGTGTTCTTTCCTCAATTCTCTTATTTTCATAGATCTTCTGTCTCAGGGCTCTCATCCAAGTGTTTAATGATCTTTTTTATGCAGGTAACTCCTAAATTTATTTAAATATCTATCAAACTATCTTTATCATCTATTTCTATTTCTATGTCTATCATCTATCTATCTGAGTACCTAACCATATATAATTAAATTTCACCTTCATCTTTCTCTCTCTCCTGAATCCTGTATCTCCAGCTGCCAGGTAAACATCTCCAATTAGATATCAAACTTCACATGTTTCATGTGAAGAGAACTCATAATCTTTTCCCCAAAATTCACCACTTTCCCTAACTTTGCTCTTTCTATTGAAAGTAACATCATCCTTGTAGACAGTCATTTTGAAACCTCAAATATATTCTTAGATCTTTAGTCTTCTTCACCTTTCCTATTTCCAGTTTCTTAACCTTATTAATTATGCTTCTTTCTTTCTTATCTTTCAAATTCTCCAAATTCTTTTCAATATGTATATGGCACCTACTGAATTCACTTGTTGCTCTTTCCAATCCATCCATTGAACAGCTGACAAAGTAATTCTTCTAAAGCAGAGAATTGTCTATTTCATCACTCTGCTCAAGAAACTCTGTAGTTCCTTAATGATTCTAGGAGCAAAAATAGATTCCTCTCTTTGATACTTAACTTTTTTACTTAGGTCTTATTAATGATCTGGTCCTACTTTTCTAGTATTATTACCTTATATACCTTTTTTGAAAATGTAGATGAGAGGAGCAGCTAGGTGGTGCAGTGGATAGAACACCAGCCCTGAAGTCAGAAGGACCTGAGTTCAAATCTGGTTTCCAGATACTTAACATTCCCTAGCTGTGTGACCCTGGGCAAGTCACTTAACCTCAATTGCCTCAGCAAAAAGCAAAAAAAAAAATGTAGATGATTCAATATGTTACCCCAGAAGCATGGAAGAGAGGCATTCGAGAGAGTCATTTAAGGTTCTTGGGGAGAGTAGGTAAGAATATAATAAAAAGAGATGAGCAACAGGTTAAAAAAATATGGTGGTAATTATTTCAGATGGATTGTGTTACAAATCTAGGGCAATGGAACTCTAAGCAGATGAACTTATCCATTCCCTGATATAGTTAGAAGAGCAAGGATGTGAGGATTTTGTCATCATTGTCTTTGTTGGCATTATTTTGAGAGAATAAGAATGAAGGACAATGCAGACTTGTGAATTCAGCAGAGTAGGGAACTCCCAGTCTGAAAATCCTCTTTATCAATAAAGATTTACAAATTATTTGAAAAATATTATTTGAGAGATTTGTGATGATCACTTAGAAATTAAACAACTTGCCCAGAATCACAGAGGTAATACTTGAATCCAGCTCTTTGTGGATCCTAATCATTATTTTAGCTTCTCAGAGATATTATAGAGGCTGAGCTTTCATTCTAGGCAATGGGCATTATGTTATTTGCCTCTTAATATCTCAAAGGGTTATATTGTTTTTGTTTTTTTTATTTTTATTTTTTGCTGAGGCAATTGGGGTTAAGTGACTTGCCCAGGGTTACACAGCCAGGAAATATTAAGTGACTGAGACCAGATTTGAACTCAAGTACCCCTGACTTCAGGGCTGGTGCTCTATCCACTGCACCAACTATCTGCCCCTCAGAGGGTTATTTTGAAGGATAGGTTTTGTAAATTTCAAAGGTTAAAATGTGAATTATTGCTATTTTGAGAATTTCCCAATGATATACCATCTGTTCACCAGTTAAGGTTCATGGATTGACCTTGTTCATCTGTTTTTCTAGCATTTTGCAGTGGGTTAAATGTTTGTGATGTGTATAGTACCTAAAAAAGAAGGGGAAAAAACAATGTGATGGGTGATAATAAACCTTCCTAAAAACCAAAAAACATTATGAGACTTGTCTTATCCCATTATCATCTAATCCCTGCCTTAAAACCTCTTTAGCACAAAAAGAAGAAACAAATCTACCAATACTCAATGGATATCCAGTTTTTAAAAGTAGACTTGTGTTGTTGTTGTTTTGACATAGGATCGTAGATTTAGAACTGGATGAAATACTAGAGGCAATCAAATCCAATGCCCTCATTTGACAGATGAGGAAATTGAGTCACAGGAAAATTAAATGACTTATACAGAGTAACAAGGCTAATAAATAAATGAAGCAAGATTATAATACAGATCTTCCTGGCTCCAAGTCTAGCATTTTAGCAATGCATATAAATGCATATTATTTCTATTTAGACAATCTCTATCTTATTCATTACTATATCCATTTTTATTTGGTTTGTTCTTTTATCTAGTATTTTAAAATGTAACTGGGACTCAGACTGGCATTATGGAATTTATAGTCTTTCCAGTCTGGATGGATTCCCTCTCTTCCTGGGTTGGAAAAAAGAAAACTACAAATCCTATAACACCATTCTGAACCCCACTTATATGATGATTTGTAAATATTAACCGTGAGTGTAAAATTATATATATACATATATGCTAGCCTTCCATTATTTTTCATTGCATGCAATCCCTGCCTATATCTTTCTATATCTCTTCTGCAGCATTTCCACAATTTGCAGTGAGAATACTGGCAATCTGAGTTCCCAGAGAAATAACTGCTATTTATTATTATTCAAGGTTAATAATACCTTGAATTAGAAAAGCATTATTAGAAACCATGCTTCTGGGACAGCAAGGTGGTGCAGTGGAAAGAGTACCAGCCCTGGAGTCAGATGAACCTGAGTTCCAATTTGATCTCAGACACTTAACACTTCCTAATTGTGTGACCCTGGGCAAGTCACTTAATCCCAATTGCCTCAGAAAAAAAGAAAAAAAGAAAAGAAACCATGCTTCTAACACTGTAGTTTATGAGTCCCTTCAGGATTAGAAATCATTCAGTTTATTTAATTATTTTTAATTTAGATTTTTAAAAATAAATTTTATTATTTTTTAACATTGCCTGGATTTTCATCTTTTCCTTCCTATAGGACACTCCCTTAAAATAGAATTTTTAGAAAAAAGAAGAGAAAATTCAATAAAATCAATCAACACTTAAAAAGTCTACTGTTATATTTAATGTTGCATTCTCAAGGAGCAAAAAGGTACTTCTAATAGCTTTTCTTGTCAGTCAAGCTTTTTCTTGATCATTTTTAAAGCATTCCAATTTTAATGGCTTTGTGGTGGATATTCTTTGCTTTTACATCATACATTTTGTTATTATATATTTTTCCTGATTCACTTATTTAATTTTTTTAGCAATATATGCAAGTTTTTTATGCTTCTCTGTATTCATCATGTTTATAACTTATTACAACACAGTAATATTCCAGTATATTCATTTACTACACTTTGCTTAACAATTCATTAATTAAAGTGCATTTATTTGTTTCAAGTTCAGTTTCTAGCAAGAAACAGTTGGCACCAAACATTACAAACATGGAAAGAATAGGATTAAGCCTACTATACAATGGTAGAGAAGCATATGTGTAGAGAATGTACTTGATAAAAAGGTAATTCACAAATTTGCCAGTACCTCTTTTTAACAGTATTTCTTTATTTCTTGGATTCACAAGTTAATCTATAAATGTCTATCTTACAATGTCTGTTTTTATAAAATTGGGGGAAAACACACAGAGACAGAGACATGCTCACTGCTTACTGTGACTGGGTGGCTGATAAAGCATTTCCCATTTCCCTACCTGGTACTCAGAGGAAGCTTGAAATTCTGACTCTTCATTAGTTGCAAAGGCAAGAAAGTGAAAGATTGATAGGACACTTCTTTTTAAGAACACTGAGTTCTGGATAAGTAATCCCTGAATCATCAGTTTTTCTGTTGCTCAGCCAGTTATAAAACCCAGCCTCATTCAGTATGCTCCCCTGACTCATCTTGACCACAGGTAGTTTCATACTAAGTGTTCTCAAGGAGCAGGCAGGGAATATCTTTGCATGCTCCAGGGACAACACTTCCTGCATCTCATAGCCTTGTCTACCCCCATTTCACTTTCATACAAGATTTTGTCTCAGAAATTTTTTTTAAGATTTCATAGGACCCCGACAATTCTTGAGCTTTCCTATTTTCCCCACCATTTTGACAATGGGATAGGTCAATTCCTTTTTGGATCAGATTCTTAATGGGGACTTTCATGCCATTTTGGGGGGACAAATCTTCTATGGTAAGGAAATAAAATGTGTTTCAAATGTCTCCATTGTACTCTGATTCACCTACATTCTGAATTATTCTTGAGATGGTGATGTTTCCACGTTTCACAATATATAAGAAATGAAAATTACTACAAAAATATTTAAGAGATGATTGTATTTTGAAAAGTGAGAAGACAATCACATTTCTAAATGAGCAAACTCAATTTTCCCAAATGTAAATGATTCTGACTGAATAAGCATGAAGGAATGAAATAATAGAAGAAAATAGGACAGCACAGTTCCTTCTACATTTTTTGTACTCAATCTGTAGTGATTGATCTGGTTTGAATTGAATAAAAAAGATTCAGGTATTTCACTGGTGCTAATGGAAACTTCAAATTTTTTAATGACTTCTTTTTTGTAAAATAGCAAAAAACTTTTGAAAATTAAACACAGCAAATTCTTAACTCAATTTCCAAGTATGTGCTAAGCTTGGCAAAACTTCTCTTGTTCTTCATGACACATCTATTTTGGGTGATGAATGTGTGACCCACAAGTGTTCCATTTTCCAGAGGTGAAGAGACTGCCAAAAGAGAATTCTCTCAGGGACTTTAGTCAAACTTGACTATTCATTTTCAGGGAGGAAATAAAATTTCACTTCCTTGATGCTCAGGCTCACAGTTTAATGAAATAACCTGAGTCATTTACCTTGAATGATCTCTTCCAGATGATTCAGGCTTAAAGATTTCCCTTTTCACTATATTCTGTATCAAAGAGGACTCAGTTTATAGCTATTTATGGAAAAGCTTTTAAATTTTTTTTCAAAATGCAAAGTCAGAAGCAGAACTTTTGACATTGATTTTTAAAGTCTATAACAAGATAGAAACCTCAATGTAAAACAAAATAATATTAAAATTTGTGGATTTAATGATAGCTAAGCAGAAATTGTCAATTTTTAAATATATCAGTTTGATGAAATTTTGAAAGTAAATAGAGACTTTTTTTTAAATGAAAGAAATTGGCTTTATAATATTTAAGGTGGAAGTTATCTTAGAGATAATTTAAACTAATCCCATTCCATACCTTGTCCCAAACTTTGTTCGTGGACTTTCTCTTCTTCACAAGACACAAAATAGGAGCTCAGATAGGTAACAAAAGTGTAAATTTGATTAATGTACTCTGTTGACATAGGATGGGCTGGGGCAATGACCCAGCATGTCCCATATAGCCCTAGCCAATCTTTTACCAATTCAGTAACATGCCCAAACACTTCTTTCTAATTCACTTTCTCACTCACTGATTTCTTTCCTCATCCATTACTCATTGATTGACTATTTCTAATGGCCAAGAATCCAGGTTTTATCCATGCTACATATCACAGATTCAACCCTTTTGTACAAGCACTGAATTCCTGCTGTCATGCTACATCTGCTAAGGAATTCCCAAACACTCAACCCAAATGTGAACTTTTTCATAGAATCTTTGATTTGAAATTTTAAAAGACCTCAGAGGTCAAGTCCAACTCTCTCATTTTACCAAAAAAAAAAAAAAAGAAACTGAGGCACACAAGATTAAATAACTTTCTTTAGGTTCAGATCTCCTAGTCAGATTGGCATGTCTCTTTGATCTGTTCAGGTTCAAGATGGTGTTATCGGTTATTATCTGTGAAAAGCAAAGTACTTATAGGAAGCACCTTCTGGGAAGCTGATTCTCTCTCACTAATTCCAGAGCATTCAATACACAATCTTATTGAGAAAATATTCTTTTCTTAGAATCACTTTTTGTTGACCAGGATGCAGAGAGGGGAAAAAAATTTAAAAATCAAGTCAAAAGATGTATCCATGGACTTAAGCTCTTAATTCAGAGCCATTAGGATAAGCACATACTTTCACTGCATTGTTCTTGAACTATATAGGCTGACATTGCTACTGGGGTGAGTCAAGAAGGAAGGTGGGTTCCAGAAAAAGAAAAAAAAATTCCCTTACTCTTTTTCTTGCTGTAATTCCTTTTTTTTAATAAAGCTTTTTATGTACAAAACATGAGTGACCTTTCAACATTGACCTTTGCAAAAAAAAACTTTTTTTTTCCCAAGCTTTTCCTTTCCTTCCCCCCACCCCCCTACCCCTAGATGACAGGTAATCTAATACATGCTAAATAGGATAAATTATATGACAAATACAATACATGTATGCATATCTATACAGTTATCTTACTGCACAAGAAACATCAGATCTAGAAAGAGAAAAAGAAAAAAACAACCTAAGAAGGAAAACAAAATGCATGGAAATATTCACAGAAAGCAGCAAAATGCTGTGTTGTGGTTCACTCTCAGTTCCCACAGGCCTCTCTCTGGATGTATATGACTATCTTCATCGCAGAACAACTGGTTTGAATCACATCATTGTTGAAGAGAACCATGTCCATCAAAATTGATCATCGTATAGTCTTGTTGCTGTGTATAATGTTCTCCTCGTTCTGCTGATTTCACTCAGCATCAGTTCATTTCTTGCTGTAATTCCAAGGGTGACATGGCAAAGTCCTAAAGTAATGTATTTAAAAGAGGACCAGAGTCTCTCAGTTATAGCTGACCAAGGGAGCAGGATCCTTTTGATTCTGTGATCAATCTTCTTTAAAATTTCTTTGGCCAGGAGAACTAAGGAAGTCACTGCATCATGTGCATATTTTTATAAGGGTCCAAAAATGGTTTTAATAAAATTCAGAGAAAGAACTCAGATGGTATGGCCAGAAGGTATATCTATCTCCATTAGAAGTGTCCCAATCCACCCAATTGAGACACACACATTATAAAAATTATAAAAGTTATGTGTTGAAGCCTTTCCCATAATGAGATAGTTGAATAATACCAAGAATTTATATAGCATTTTAAAGTTTGCAAAGTATTTTATGTATGTTACTTCATTTAAGCCTCACAATAACTCTAGGAGATAGATACTACTATTATCATCTCTGTTTTATAGATAAGGATATTGAAGTGACTTGCTCAGTAATACACAGCTAATATGTCCAATATAGGATGAACTCAGGGCTTTTTAATTCCAAGTCTAATCCTGTATCCACCAAACTACTTAGCTATCTTTAGCAATCTCCAAATCCTCAAAAACAGATGCCTCCTAAGCCTCTGTCCTAGGTTCCCATGATAAAATTTCAGAGTTCCAAGAGTCAATTTCCACATCTACTTCATTGGAGAGGGGGGAGTAGGGGAAAGGAAGAAGAAGGAAAGGGAAAGATGGGGAGGGGCAGGAGAAGGAAAGGAGGAAGGAAAAAGAGGGAGAGGGAGAGGAAGAGAGAAAGAGAGAGAATGCTCTTGGTCCTCCTGCCTTAAACCTCCAGAGAATTTTCAACACCTGATATAGTTGATGACATTGACAAATGTAGTTCTTTCTTTCTTTCCCAAGTTCTTCACTATTTAAATCCAAGTTGTAAAATTAGGATTCTAAGTTGCCTGAATCAATTCATTGTTAATGAATTCTGGCTTGACAACAGTCAAGAAAGATAATGGAACAAAATCTTTGGTTCCATGCCCACTGTCATATCCATGATGATTGTAGAGATATAGAAAGGTTTATAATCTGTTGGGATGCACCATTAAGGCAAGGTTATATTATCACTGGAAGGAAAAAGAGGAGAAAAGTAAAAGAATAAAAGAAAACAAAGGTTCTCAAGCCAAATTTTAAAGATCCCCTGAAAGTTATTATCACAGAATAAAATGGCTAGAGTTTATTCTAGGAAAAATCTGTCTATTTCCCCTCTTATTCAGATGAACAAAAAGAAATATACCTGATTAGTAACTAATATTTGAAAGGGCATTTCAATGCCTGTTCTTTTACATTAACATTTACCTTAACATTTACAAGCTATGGAAACCTTAAACATGTCTCTTCCTCATACTGAGAAACAGGTTTATTATCTGTAAAATAAAGGACTTTATCCCTAAGATCTCTTCCCATCTCTAGCATTCAATAATTCTGTTCATGTATGATTTGCTTGTTCAGTTTGTCACTGTTTTAAATATTATATTATTGGATTATGAATTGAGAGTATCACTAAATAATTACTGTGTCAGACTCAGTACCAAGTACCAAGGATACAAATATTTTAAAAAGAAAAAATCCCTCACCTCAAGACACTTTCATGCTAATAGGGGAAGACAACATCTATAACAGTGACTATGGAGGAATATTTTATTATGCAGCACTCTAAGGGGAAGCTAATGAGATGGTTCAGGTCAATGGCTAGATGGGATATTCTCTTGAAGTATTCTTGACAATACTTAATTTTTCAATCAGTAGACCACACTTAGGAATAAAATCAGGATTAAGGTCCCTTAAGAATAGGAAAAGTATCAATTTTTTTTTAAAAATGTAAAGTAAGGCGTATTTGAAGCAATTAAAGTTGTAAGAATGATTAACAACTTCAATGCTCATCACATTTGATTAAGCACATCCATAAGATCATTAGTAATTATTTATAAAAATATATAAATTGGGAAGGTTAATAGGTGAGGTCCTAAAGTCCCCATAAACGACAATAAATCAAATATAAAACTTTCTTGGAGTTCAGAACAAGTTCATTAACCTTATATTAAACAAAATTATCTACCATCCTGAATCACTAGTATCAGTGGGTTATTTTTACGTGGGTGTGTGGGAATAAGAAGAAAAAAAATGAACTACTTATAATACTAGTGACAACTGTAAAATCAATAAATAATTCATCCTTTCCTCCAGTATACAAAGTCAATCTTTCTTTAATCAGAACATTTTTATTTTAATATATGTAAAATAAGAACCTAAACCATGATGAAAAATTAATTTCCTTTGTGTTTCAAGTATGAGAAGGAATGTGGAATAGAGCAATGGATGCTAAACTTGGTGTTAAAGAGAACTGAGTATAAATTTTGCTTCTGTTATTAATTACAATGTGACCTCATAAAATAGGTTAGCTGGGTGTTTTAGTGAATAAAGCACTAGTCCTAGAGGCAATAAGATTCATCTTCCTGAGTTCAAATCTAGCATCAGACACTTACTGGTTGTGTGATCCTGGACAAGTCACTTAAGTCACTTATTTACCTCAGTTCCTCATTTGTAAACATAGCTGGAGAAGGAAATGACAAACTACTTCAGTATCTTTACCAAGAAAGCTGAAAATGGGGTCATGGAGAGTCAGTCATGACTGAAACAACTGACCAGCAACAATACAATAGTGAAATAGCAATTTTTCAGCCATAAAATGGGAATAACAACACTAATAGCCACCTCAGGCATTTCTGTGATTCATTGGTATAGAAAACTCACAGTGAGGAAACTTCCTCTATCATTGTAAGCTACTTTCTCTGCACATTGCAGTCTTAGGAGAGTTGCCTGAGATACGGAGAAAGTAAGTGACTTGCCCAGGATCATAAAACTAATATGTAACTTGAACCTATAACTTATCCATTATTTCACAATGAAAATTCAACAGGACTCTTGTAAGCTTCAAACAAAATGATGCATGTAAAGTACTCTTACAAACATTAAAGCATGTTATATATAACAATGATAATTCTTAATGATATATTAATATCTATGATGGCTCTATGGAAAGAAAGAGAAATGAGTACAGATTTCATCTATAGCTAACTCACACTAAGTTCCTTAGCCTCAACATGGGTTTCAGTCACTTTGTAATTTTTAAATACTTAATAATTCTGGTAGTTTTTTCTTAAAATACTAAGAGCAAAGAGACTTTAACAATGATTTAGTTCTACTTGAGGTTATTTGGTCTAAGAAAGCAGTTTATCTTTTCCCATATGTTGCATTATTTAAAAAAAATACTTTGAAACTATGAACTAAACAATTATCAACAATCATATTTAATGACTTACAAGCTACTGATAGAAATTCTAAACTCCTCAAGACCAAAAAAACTTGTAGCAACCTATTCTTTCCAAATGGATTATGGATTTCTGAAGTTCCAATCACTCAAGCAGTTTATCTCCACCTAGAAATATCATTAAGCCCACATCTTTTTACCTTGTTCACAAGGCTGCCAAATGTTTTCCTGAAATTTAGGAATATATATCTACATCATCCCACTGAATGAATTGAACTGTGAAAGCTGTCTCACAAGATGGAGACGGTGTTCTAAAGATTGAGTGAAGGTCAGCTGTGTCCTAGGACTAGGTTTCCTTCTCCAGAAATCACTCGGTTTACAAAGAGTAGGACCTTTTCTTTGTGAGACTAAGTTGGGGCCACCTTGGCATTGAAATCCCTTATAAGGTAACTTAGTCATCCTAAAGATATAGTTGGGCTGAAAGTTTTTCCTCATTTATGACTTAGAATGTGAGGTCATTTGTCCTGGCTAATGAGGACAAAGATCCAGCCTATAGGGAATGTTAGCCCAGACCCCTATATAAGTCTTGTCTGTTAACTGGGCCTTGCCTCTCTTTGCCTAACTGCTTATGGGGAGGAAGAAGCCCTTTCTCTGGAGATGGTAATTAAATTCCTTTCTGCTTTTGCCTTGAAAAATCTCCTTAATTTATTTGACTTATTTGAGTAGGTGGTGGTTGTCCCACATACCACTATTTTATACTACAAAAGCTGCTCCCAAAAGAAAAATGAAGTGTATCAAGGGATAAACTACCATAATATTTTTTCTTTTATTAAATGCTATAGATTTATTTCTTTTTTGCAGGAAGAAATTTTGTTTTTTTTTTATTATCTCCTATACTCTATGTCCCTATTTTCAACAAAGAAGAACAGTCAAAGAGTATGAATAATTTGATAACATTTTTAGTAAGATTCCAAATTGTTTTTCAGAAATATTTAGGCCAATTACATCTCCACCAATATTGTATTAGTGTATCTTCCTGTGCTTTTCAAACATTGACAATTTTATCTTCTATTAAAAAAATAAGAAGGTAAAACATGATTTTTAAGATATGCTTCAGCCTTAAATCTGTTATCCTATAATTCTTGCTATTTTGATAAAGATGATGTGACACTTGAGTTGTTCAATCTGTATTTTCTTCTAAGAGATTTAAAACATTTCTCATATAGTTACTAATAAATTGCTTTTCTTCTTTTGATGACCTATTATACTTATTTTTAAAGAATGGTTCTTAAGTTTAAATATTAATATTAATTCCATATTCTATACATAGACTATCACACTTTTATCTATGATTTAATGAAATTGCCTTCTTCCCATTTGATAGTTTATTTCCCTTTTTCTAGCTACATTGATTCTATTCAAACAAAAGCTTTTTTGAACTATCGGTTCTTAGTGAATCATGTTAGCTTTGAGTGATTTGTGCTTCTCTTTGTAGACTTCAACCATTCTTATTCCTTAAATAATTAATTAATTCCTTAAATAATATCTTCTAGAAGTTTATAGAAATAAAAATTAAATTTAAAAAGTTATAGTTTACTTCAGGCATTATAGTGCCAAAATCACTTGTTATTGTTATTGTTACAGAGTATAAGAAACAAAATATCTTACCAAGAACTCCATTGACTCTCTGATAAATGCAAGAAAGATTTATTTTACATTCTTGCAAAGTAAGTGCCTAAGTTAATAAACACACCTTTGCAACTACAAAAGCAGCATTTTATTTCCTATTCTGAAGCACAAGTCCCTTCTCTGATTCCCCATTAATTGGATGTTACGGAAGTTACATGTCATGAATTTCTACCTATCATTTCATACCTAGTCCCTGCTCCCAAGGAGCTCATATTCTTAAAGGGGGAGGGTAACAGAGAAGGGCTACTGGAAAAGAACAAAAAGATTCTTTTCAAATCTCAGCCCCGCACCCTGATTACAAAAGTCAATCCTTGCCCCCAAGGAGCTTACATTCTTTTGGGCGAAGATTAAACTCCCCTCCTGATGTCCACATGAATTTCAGTTTTCTAATTTAAGTTTCATTTCTCCAATTTAATTTTCATTAACTGTGAAAAACAAATGTCCACATATTTCTCACAAGAAGATATCTAGTTTAGAGTTCAGATGAAAGAGGGATTCCTATAGTTGGCAAGGTCCTCCAGATGTTCCCAGTTACAAATGATACTCTACTGATGCTATCAAGTGCTGGTACACTGCAAAGTTTCCTAAATTATAAGGGGCCAAAAGATCTGGTCAACCATCTTCTACAGAAAACCAAATGAATGAAAGGTGTTTCTTTTAGAGGCAATATTGAGTTCTTCTTTTTAAGTATGTTTGAATCAATGAGACAATGAATAAATGATTAATACAATCTGAAAATTTGTCACCAAGATAGTATACATTTATGCACATCCATTTTGGGTGGCCTACCACTTTTCCCAATCCTCTCCCTAGCAAATTAAAATAAATAAATAAAAGAAACTCGATAGCACCAATACTTTCTGAGAGTTGTGGTACATTCATTTCTTTCTTTTCTGGATTCCTGTCTACTCTCTGTCAGGGAAAATAAAAATTGATAGGGTTGGGGAATGAGAAAGTCACATACATGAAGTCCTACTGTGCTTTCTGATGTTGCCAATATAAATACCCATACTTGTGAGCTTCTATCTTTGCTCTCCCTCTATTATGCCTAGTGTCAGAGATCACAAGGGAATTCATTGAGGCAGTAAATAAACCCATTCTCTTTCCACAAATTCCCAAGTGACTTGTGGCAAAGATATTCATAGCCTGTTGAATGAGCAATGAGGAACACTCCTTGGAGACATTGAGGGTCATTGTTTTGCTTTCATTTCTGTTCCTTGCTAATGTAAAAGTGAGGCATTTGTTAGTCTTGCCGAATGGATGGGACATGCTTTTTCTTTTTTATGTTACTGAAAAGAATCAGAGGAATCTGAGTGACAAAGCTATGAATAAATGTGTGATCTCCCCCCTCCATCACCACCCACTGCCACTTTTCTGTATCTTTTCTATTCCTCTTTCATGTGCATACGTATTTGAAGCAGTAAAGCCCAAAATACCAACATGCATTTTGCCATGTGAGGTTAACAAGCCTCCTATATTGTCCATCTGTCTGTTTTTCTTTTTTAGCCAGAGTAAACAATATGCAAATATCTTTTTTACAATCTGATAGCACTAGACTTAAAGTCATTGAAATATAAAAAAATAAGCCCCCCAAATCTGGCCCCAGATAAACTTTTAGATACATTTTATTTCCTGTAACTAAGTGTTCAGTATTGGACTAGAGATTCTGGAAGGTTCAGTAATTAATAGATGTGCTTAATGCAATATTTTCTTCTGATAATAATAATTCCTACAATGTTCATGTCACTTTTACATTTTGAAAGCATTTTTCATATAACATCTCTGTGAGCTATTATCTCTGTTTCACAGATGAGAAAATTGAGACTCTAAGGGATAACCTCACTTACATGCAAGGTAGTAAGCATATAAGAATTCTGCCTCAATTTCCTCTGCTCCAACTCCGATTATGGATAGAGATTCACAATACCTTGGTACTTGTTGCTACACAAACTTTCCTTCTAATATGGAACAGTGATGTCTTGCTTTTTTTAATGGAACACATGGTAAAAGTGGAACACTATATGTCATCTACAGTTATAATAATGGTCACAGGTGATTCTAGCTTTGATTTTTCACAAAGTAGAAATATTGTAAATAATAATACATGTGTTATGTTACTTTTAGTTCTGATGAGGTCCAGGGTAGCTATATAGGCATTGATAGGGTCAGAATTATTATATATAATATGGAAGGCTAGCTATTCCCAGAAGCAACAGAGAGAGCACAGATAGGATCATCTGAGCTTTAAGTGAGCCTTTTTTGTTCTTAACTAGGCCCTTTGTTCCTTGTCAATACCTTATATAGACAAAATCATCATAACCCCACAGTCACCTTATTCAATCAGAAAGCCAAATTATGATATCAACCCCCAAGGATATATTTTTTCTATAAAAGACCTATTCATACTGTAAACCTCCCTTCCCCCCCAACTTTTTAGGAATTTAGCCAGTCAGTCAATGGTATAATCCCCTACTTGCCTTGCCTTAATGGTATCTTTCCCATAAGGATGTCTTCCCCCTAAATGGCATCTTTTTCCTCTTAACTTAATTGTGAGTTCTGCTAGGGTACTTAGCTCTAATCATTTCCTTGTTAATTTGTAAAAGTCCTTTCCTTGCTAAAAACCATTATGGATTTAACCCACTATTAGTAACACAATAAAAATCTTTGCCTTTTGATTTGGAGAAGGTCTAAGTCTAGGAATTCTTTTGAGACATCTCACCACATCAGCCTATAACCCCAATATATGGTGGGACCCAATACTCCTGTACTCCAACAATTCTATTGTTGATAAAATAAATAATGAGTAAATTCAGTCTTTGTTATGTTAGGAAATTAAGGATTTTGACATGCATAGAAAGGTGAGCAATTACTTAATGAGAAAAAGATTTCTCTAGTTTATTAAATAAGCAATATTTTTAAAACTGAGAGGAAGGACTTGAGCTTGATTGTATAATTAATGAAAAAAAATTTCATTCAATATTTAATGACAAAATATCCAAGTATACCCCAGATATCCTGTATTTTAAGATGATAAAATGAAATTGGTGATGAATCAAGTAGCGAAGTGAGTTTGATAGTTCTCTAAAGTGTTTCACACAATAGAAAATCTTTCCTGTTATCTAAATAATATATTCATTATGCTTTAATAATAGTATTTGATCTAAAATAACCAAGTTTGGCCACCATACAGGAAAATTGAAACAGGCTTCTGCCACTATTATAATTTACAACTCAGCTTCTGATAGAAGCAAATTGTCTTGAAAATAGGCTCCTTCCTAAGCCAGAGCATCTTTCAATTCAATTCAGTACAGTTCCAACAGGGCACTACATTGAACGATAAACATTATCAGGCAAAGGCTTGTCCCCCTTCCTGAAATTGTCTTTCCTAAATTGCCATACACTATCATCCTGGGGAAATTCATAAACTCAAAAGAGGAAAGGAGTTAGAATGAGAAGACTTCTCATAGTATACCTAGTCCAACTGATTTACTGAACTCATTGAAACTCACCTTAACTCATTGATAACTTAAATGGTTTCCCCAAGGCAGTATAAAATAATACAAGGAAATATTCAAGAATATAAAAGTAAATACAATAATATAAGTAGCCTAGTCAGAAATTAAAACCATACCTTTTGCCTCCAAATCTGGAGTCCTTTCCATGGTATAATGATTAAAACTATCATACTCTGACTCAATACAATCTGTTAACATGTATTGAGAGAGTCAATGTCCCAGATTATCAGAAGATTCCAAATAGGTTTCCATCTATACTGAGGTCTTCCATCTATTCCTGAATAAGAGTAAGGAACATTTATGTTTCTTTCTTCAGCAGCAGATTTTTTAAAAAAGGCTAATTGGGCCAAGATTCTTCAGAATCAAAACACATATTGATTCAGGTCATTTTTAAAGCCTTACAAATTCAAACAGGACACAAGGCCATTTCCCCCACTGACTTTCTCATGACCTGAGTCTATGGCCATCAGCAGGCATTGGTGATGGGAATCTGAAAGTCTGATTTGTTTTATCCTTTCCCTCTGCTCTGCTAGATCTCTAAGGAAGATGTTTCCCAAAATTACTTTCTGGTTTTAAATATGCTACAGAAAGGACAACTGATCGACATTAGAGGTGTTGTGATCACATAGTTCCTGGTTCAGAGACACTGAATCTCACAACCTAAGAGCTTAAAAGGAACCACAGAGGATTAGATGGATGACTGAGATCAGCAGTTCTCAAAGTTTGGTCTAAGGATTCTTTCTATTGTTATTGTTATTGAGTCATTTCAGTCATATTTGAATCTGTGATCTCATTTAGGGTCTTCTTGGCGAAGATACTGGAATGGTTTACTATTTTATAGATGAGAAAACTGAGGCAAACAGGGTTACACAGCTACTGTGTCTGAAGTCAGATTTTAAACTCAGGAAGAGAAGTCTTTTTTATTTCAGTTCTAGCCTCTATCCATTGTACCATTCAGCTACACCAGTAACACTTAGGGGACCTAAAGACCCTTTCAAAGGGTCCTAGAGATCAAAATTATTTTCCTAACAATACTAAGATGTTTTCATTTCTAATATGTCCACATGTATAAACAGCATAAGCTAAAGTCACTTGGGACATATCTTCAATAATTTTCAAAAGGGGGTTCTGAAACCAAAAGGTTGAGAATTATAAATCTAATTCCAGGTATACTTGACTAAGAATCCCCTCAAAACCATTCCTTAAACTCAATCATTCAGTCCTTATTTGAAAATCTTCGATGAAGAGCACACTCACTGCTAAATGGTCTATATTTACCTTTGGAATTTTTAAGGATGCTTTTCCTGACATTGAACCTAAATCATCTTCTCCAAAACTCCTATATTATCTATGAGAACTTATTATGTCCTAGACACTGTACTAATCATTGTGTTACAAAGAAAAGCCCAAACACTCTGTGCTCTCAAACTCACCATCTTAATGGCAGGACAATATGCAAACAAATATGTGCAAACAAGATATAGACAGAACAAACTGGAGGTAATCAATAGAGTTTGCCTATTGCTTATAGCTCTATCCTCTAAAGCATAACAGAACTCTCATCCATTTTCCATGTGAGGACCCTTTAGTGATTTGAAGATTTCCAGACTCAACAAATATCCCTAATGTAAAGAAGACATCCTCATTGCCTTTTTCAATCACCCTTACAATATTGGTTCCTCTCTTCTGAACATGTTTCAACTTGTCAATGCTTTTCTGAAATGTGATGCCAGAACTGGATGTAATTCCCCAGGTGCCATTGTTGTTTTTCATCCTTCCATTTTGAGAGACGCAATGACATTGTGAAACATGTCAACTCATGACTGAAATGGCTTTACATATGAGACAGTTGCACCAGGTTGAAACTTTCAATCGCATCCAGGGTCATCAAAGTTCAGTGGTAAGATAAAATTCACATTGACTAACAATGGCCTGGGATGCAGTGGATAATCTTTGTGTCTTCAGTGTTTAACCAAGCCCTAAGTATTCAGCCATCTTCATGGACATTGAAATAAATTGTTCTTATCCACTCATTTCATCAGGGAAAAATTCCACATGCTTGGAGTAGACATATTCCTAATCTATCAATGTAGTCTAAAAAAGACAGAACACAGCCAACAAATCATCTGTGGGTTCTTGATGAAGCCTGAGATTACCCCCTTTTAAAATGTAATTATTATTTCTATGTCACATTATTAAACAATACTCAGTTTATATTTTATTAAAATATTTCATCTTTTCCCTTCTTCCCCTCCTAGGTACATGCAAAGTTGACCTTCTGAACCCAAGTATAGAACTGCATTTTTATTCCTAGTTGTTATATTTTCTCTGCCTTCCTTTAGGCTCTCACTTGAGCCTGTTCATATCCTCTCGAGATCCTGACTGACATGAAATATGCTCACTCTCCTTAACTGTGACAACTATGCCATCTTTGGTCAATTTGTTCACAAGTGCTAAGTCACACAAAACCAAGGAGTGATCCTGGGGAATTCAATGAGAGATGTCACCCCAAGCTGACAGAAAACCACTAAAAAGAAAGTTTAATGAGTCACTTGATAAAAGAAATGGACTCTGGAGTCAGGAAAAGTTGAATTCAAATCTTGTCTCAGATACTTTTTTGTTGTGATTCTCTAAGCAAATTCCTTAACCTCTGTTAGACTCAATTTTTTCTTTAAAATGAGAATAATAATAACAATCTCCAGGATTTTTGTGAGGATGAAAATGAGATGGTATTTATAAAGGACTTTGTAAATCTTAAAATACTATGTAAATATTAATATTATTATTAATGACCAGTGAGCACAATCATTCAGCCCATTTTAAGTCCATCTCGATTGATATCTACATATGAATTAAATGAGCAATTTTTGTTCCCCCTTATATTTTACATGGAACCTACTATCATCTAGGGATGGTAAGTGACCATAAATTATACCTTATTTACTTGTTTACTTTGTTCTAATCATTATTTACTATTGCTATAATCATTTCATCCTTCAGATGCCTTATCTGTAAAATGAGAGGGTTGGACTAGATGACTTCTAAGTTTCTCCTAGTTCTAACATTTTATGTTCATCTGACCCTATTATTTTCTTCCTCCCTGAAAGTGTGTGTGTGTGTGTGTGTTTGCACATGATGTAAAAGTAGAGAGAATCAAATGCATCTGAAATCTCTTTAATACATAAGTATTCTTAAATGATACAGATTGGAGATCATCCATATTTGCACATCCCATAAAACCCTTACTCATATCTTCATATTACTATGACATGATAAGCCTATCTACTGTACTGTTTTTTTTTGCTTTCTCTTGATAAAACAAAGAGACTAGTGATAGACTAAATCTTTCTAAAAGTTGTTCTTAGATTTTACCATATGACCATCCCATCTACTTGTTCCATTATTTTTTTCTCTAATTACATCATTTATTTTAATAGGGGATAAAAGTTTTTCATTTTCCAATTGTACTTTTAAGGTTGAATTTTTATGTCAAAAACTTTCAATAACAAGAAATCTACTTCTCTCTGAATCATCAATAATTAAGTTCCTCAAGAAGGGGGAATAAAAGCAGTCTTCAATAATAGTAAAATCTGGACCTTTCTCTGAGAGACACCTTTGTAGTAAGTAGATGTATTAGAATTTAATGCTAGGACAACCATAGGAAATATTCAAATAAAAAATGAAGAATTTCTTCCTTTTTGTTTTTGTAAAATCTTTGGAACATGATTCTTGGGAGATATTTAAGACTATTTGAGGTATCTGGATATATTTAAGTGGTCTACTGCATGGGATTCCAAGTTCATAGGATACAGAGCTAGAAGGGATCATAGAAATCTTCTAGTCCAGGAGCACATATGGAGACAACATCCTTCATAGGTCTAAGAAGTGGATATGACAGCTGTAACAGCTGCTTCGGGAGCTTTTAAACAGGAAATGAAAAGGGATTACAAAACTAGTTATAAAGAAATTACACAGGACCCTGGTTAGCACTGGGTACAGGACTGAGTATTGTTTTATAGCTCCAAAACCCATAAGCAGATCTGGATTGAAGTTCTAGGGCAGAAAAGGTAACTAGCACTACTAGCTCAGGGAATCAGGGGCCCTTCCTAGGTATAGAGCACATATCAGAATAGTGAACCCAGCTCTGCCTATATCGCACCCTATTAGAAGCACCAAAAACATATAGATCTCCAGAACTAGCCCTGAAAACAATAGTCTGAAAAAACCTGAGGCTTGGAACAGTACCTCCACACTCACAAGTGAGCAGAGAGCAACTTTAATATAAAATTCAAAATCAAGAAATAAGCTAGAAAAAATAAGCAAACAACCAAAGAAAAATCTGACCATGAAAAGATATCATGGAGACAAGGAACATCCAGAAAAATTCAGAAGATAGTAACACAAAAATAGTTATTCAAATATAAGATTCAAGAGAGGCATAAAAAAGGTAAATGTGAATTAAAAATCACAAGGGACTTAATAACATTAAATCATTTACATTCCTAAATGGAAAGATGATGTATACAATTCCAAAGAATTTTATCATCATTAGGGCAGTTATTAAGCATCTCCATAGACAGAGGCCATGGATATAAATCAATTATGTTGGGATGATTTTAAAAAATGAAGGGGTAAGAATGAGGGATGTACTGAGAGAAAGAATAGGGAAAATTATCTCACATAAGAAGCACACAAAGAAGAATTTTTACAATGGAGGGGAAAATGGGGTTCTCTGGAAGATAATGATTGAACTTCATTCTCATCTGAATTTTTTCTGAGAAAAGACTATAAAGAGGTGGGCCTGTATGTCTGTGTGTGTGTGTGTGTGTGTGTATGTATCTTACCCAATAGGGGAAGAAATAAAAGAAAGGGGAAACTGGTAATAAAAGATAGGAAAGAATAAAGAAGGCAGCAGTCAGAAATAAAATGGATTTTTGAGGTGGGACAAGGTAAAAAGAAAGAGAAGAAAATAGAATGGAGTAAAATGAGCAATTAGTAATCACAACTGTGATTGTAAATAGGTTAAATTCACCCATGAAACAGAAGTAGAAACCAGAATCTAACAAAACATTGTTTATAAGAAACAGATTTGAAATAAAAAGACATATCCATAATTAAAATGAGGTACTGGAGTAGATTTTATTATTCTTCAATCTAAAGTACAAAACAAACAAAACCCCACATAGGTAGCAATCATGATTACCAAACATGTAAGCAAAAGCAAAAACAAACCTAAATAAAAGAGATAATCAGGGAAATTGCATCTTGCTAAAAGGTACCATAGACAATGAAGTAAAATAAATACAGTCAAAGATACATGCACCAAAATGGTGTAACATCCAAATTTGTAGGAGAAAAGTTAAATAATTTGTAGGAGGAAATAGGCAGTAAAATTATAGTAGTGAGGGAACTCAATTTTACCTTCTAGATTAATTTCATGATAAAATAAATAAGAAGTTAAGAAGATAAATAGAATTTAGAAAAGTTAGACATGATAAACATCCATAGAATATGGAATGAGAATAAAAAAGTGGTATAGTTTTGTTTTGTTTTTTAAGCTGTACATGGCACTTTCACAAAAACTGACCATATATTTAGAGCATAAAAATAGGGACAGCTAGGTGACTTGTGGATAGACTGCTGGAATTGGAGTCAGGAAGACTTAACTTCCCGAATTCAAATCCAGACTCAGATACTTTTTTAGGTGTGTGACCTTGGGAAAATCATTTAAACGTGTTTGCCTCAGTTTCCTCATATGTAAAATGAGTTGGAGAAGGAAATGGCAAACTACTAAAGTATCTCTGCCAAGAAAACCTCAAAAAGAGGTCATGAAGAATTAAACATGACTGAAACAATTAAATAATAACAACAACTACAGCAACATTAGGGCATTAAAAACCTCCCAATCAAATGCAGAAAAACAGAATTATTAAATGAACCCTTTTTGAACTATACTACAATAAAACTTATAAACATAGATTGAAATTATTTAGAAACTAAATGCTAAAGCATGAGTAGAACAAAGGACAAATCATAGAAACAATCAACAATATAATTAAGGAGAATAATAAAAATTAGACCACATAGTAAAATTTGTAGAATGAAGCCAAAGAAGTTGTTAAGGGAAAATGTATCTCTTAATGCTCACAGTAATTTTAAAAGAGAAAGAGGGAGAGAGACAGAGACAGAGACAGAGACAGAGACAGAGAGAGGGTGGGAGAGAGGGAGGGAGGGAAAGGAAGAGGGAGACAGAGGGACAGAGAGGGGGAGAAAGAAAGAAGGAAAGTGAGGGGCAGCTAGGTGGTGCAGTGGTTAGAGCACCAGCCCTGAAGTCAGGAGGACCTGAGTTCAAATCTGGTCTCAGACACTTCCTAGCTGTGTGACCCTGGGCAAGTCACTTAACCCCAATTGCCTCAGCAAAAAAAAAAAAAAAAAAAAAAAAAAAAAAACACGAAAGAAGGAAAGTGAGCAGATTAATGTATTATAAATGCATTCTAATAAACTAGAAAAATAACAAATTAAATATCTCCAATTAAACACCAAAAGAGAAATACTGAAAATCCAAGGAGAGATTAATAAAATTGAAAGTAAAAAACCATTGAACGAATAAATAAAACTAAACAAAGATTCTATGAAAAAAACCTTAATAAAAATATAGAGAGACCATTGATTAGTTTGATTTAAAAAAAAAAGGAAAGAAGAAAACAAAATTTCCTGTAATAAAAATGAAAAGGGTAAATTTACTTCTAAGAAAGATGAAATTAATTCAACTATTATTAGTTATTTTGCCTAACTATATGTCAATAAATCTATCACCCTAAATGAAATTAATATTTACAAAAGAAGAAGAAATACAATACTTAAATAACCCTATCTTAGAAAAAGGAATTGAGCAAACCATTAATGAACTCCTTAAGAAAAAATTTTCCCCAAACTAGATGGATTCACAAATGAATTCTACCAAATATTTAAAGGACAATTAATTCTAATATTATATATACTATTTGGAAAAGCAGGGGAAAAAAGGAGTATTAACAAATTCCTTCTATAAGACCCAATATGTTGTCAATATCTAAGCCAGGAAGAATACAAACAGGGAAAAAAATTATAGATCAATTTCTCTGATGAATCAAAGATTTTTTTTTAATTAACTGTTTAGCAAGGAGATTACTAAGGATAGCAATAAATAGAGTCTTTCTTAAAATGGTTTTTATCTTAAAGTAAGTGAAATCATTGTTTGTAATAGAGATAAACTAGAAGCCTTCCCAATAAGATCAGAAATGAAACAAAGGTATCCCTTATTACCATCATTATTCAATATTATACCATAAATGCTAGCTATAATAATAATACCAGAAAAAAAGAAGTTAAACGAATAAGACTAGGCAATGAGGAAATAAAGTTATCCATTCTTACAGATAGTCAAATGATATATTTAGAAAACCATAGAAACTCAACTAAAATACTAGCTAAAATAACAAATTTAACAAAATTGTAGTATATAAAATAAACTACATAAATCATTAGGATTTATATGTAGTTATATGTAATCTACCTATTACTAACAAAGCATAGTAAAAAGAGATAGGAAGAGAAATTCTATTGTAAATAACTGCAGCCCTTTTAAAAAGCTGGGTTACGGTCTGCCAAAACAAATCCATGAATTAAATGAACAAAATTACAAAACTTTTCACACAAATAAAAATGAATCTAAGCAACAATATGTCAATATAATAAAAGTGACTATTCTACCTAGATTGATTTATTTATATAGCATACTTATACAATAAAACTGCCAAAGAATTATCTTAAAAAGGTAGAAAAATAATAGGAAAATTCATCTGAAAGAACAAAAAATCAAGGAAGCAAAGGAAAGCAAGGAAAACAATATGAAGGAAAGTGGTCTAGCAGTACCAGATTTCAAACTATAATACAAAGTAATCAGAAACTGGCTAAGAAACAGAATTATCAGAGAAATATATTTAATACATAAATTTAAATATGTAGTAGTAAATAATCATAGTCTGCTATATGATAAAGCTGAAGATCTAAGTTTTAGGGTCAAGAACTCACTATTAGACAAAAATTGTTGCAAAAACAGAAAAGCAATTTGACAAACACTAGACATAGCCTAACATCTCACATCATAGACCAAGATAAGGTCAAAATTTGTACATGATTTAGACCTAAAGGGTGATATCATAAGGAACTTAATGAAGCATAGAACATTTTATCTGCCAGAGCTATGGAGAAGGAAAGAGTTTATGACTAAACCAGAGACAGAGAAAATTATGGTAAGTAAAATGGATAATTTTATTTACGTTAAACTAAAAAGGCTTCACAAGTAACATAGTCAACATTAGAAGGAAATCAGGAGAGGGAGTAGGGTTAACAAGTTTCTTTAATAATGGCCTCATTTCTCAAATGCATCATGAACAATGCCAGATTTATAAAAATAAGAGCAATTCTCCAATTTATAAATGGTCAAATGATATTTATAGAAACTCTTTTTATGTTATCAAAGAATTAAAAATTGAGGGAATCCATATCAACTAGAGAATGGATAAACAAGTAGTGATATAGGATTATAATGCAAAATTGGGCTATAAGAAATATCAAGAGGGTGGTTTCAGAAAAACCTAGGAATAAGTAAATAAATGTGTGTGTGTGTATATGTAAATCTATGCAGAGTGAAGTGAACAGAACCAAAATATTATACATAGTGACAGCAATATTGTAATGATCAATTGTGAAAATTTGTTATTTAGATCAAGACAATGATCCTAGACAGTTCCAAAGGACTCATGATAAAAAATGATATCAACTTCCAGAGATAAATGATGAGCTTTGAGTACCTATTGAAGATAACACACACACACACACACACACACACACACACACACACACTTATTTTTCTTGCTTTTTTGTTACATGGAAATGTGATTGGCATTATTTTACACAAATAATTGATATATTCCATTCTTAATGGAAGGAAAAAGGGCTAGAAGGGAGCAAATTTAGAACTCAAATTTTTTTCTTTAAAAATAAACAAATAATACCTTAAATTTTTTAATTTAAAAAAGAAATCATCTAGCCCAATCTTTATTTCAAAGCTGAGAAAAGTCTACTTTTAAGAAGTTAAAAATCTCAATAAATGTCAAGCAAGTAGTAAGTAACAGAACCAGTTTTCAATTACAGTTCATCAGATTCTATATCAACTATTTTTCCACCATGCTACACTACCTCTAACTCTCTTTGGTATTAGCAGTCCCAGGGTATGATGCAATGCTTTAATGAAGAGAGGTTCTTTGTTTCCATCTCTCAACCAGGCATAGCCACCATTTCTATCAAGAATAAAAGCTAACTCTGCTGATATGGTTGCTATTATATTAGAAGAATGGATGTCGCTGCTAGGCAGTCAGGTTGCATATGGATAAGGCATTGGAACGGTGTCAGGAAGACATGACTTTGAATGTTGCTTCAGACACATAACTAGCTATGTGACCCTGGTGTAATAATCGAAGACTGGCCAGGTCAGACTGATTTCGAGACTGGAATGAAATGAGACACTCTTTTGTCTCTCTGACAGTTAGCAAAAAGAAACTTACTTAGCCATAGCAGGGAAATGAACCTTCAGAGGAGGGAAAGGATTTTCAGCTGATGATTCAAAGTTGATTCAGTTTATTCATTTATCTGCATCAAATTAAAATTTCCATCCTATAATTTCTAACTGTATTTCCTAGTTTTGTCCTTTGAGACCAAGCAGAGCAAACGTCTTGCTCTCTCAGGCAGCTAAGTAGCATATTGGATAGAGTGTCAAATCTGGAGTCATGAAGACTTGCCTTTCTAAATTCCAATATGGCCTCAAACACTTACTAGTTGTATGACTCTGGGAAAGTCATTTAACCCTCTTTGCCCTGATTTCTACATGTGTAAAATGAGCTGAAGTAGAAATGGCAAACCATTTCAGTGTCTTTGCTAAGAAAACCACAAATGAGGTCACAAAGTCAAACATGATTGAAATGATTGAACAACAAAGAGAAAATCTAATCCCTCTCCCTCAGGACAACCCTTTAGATCCTTGAAAACAGCTTTTCTGCCTTTGTGCTATTATGGCCCTTTGGGTCAAGCTTCAGGTCTCAACTGGAGCTCTTCAGAAATTTTTGTACTTAGGCTGCCAAAAAACACATCAGTGATCTGCCCCTTAGTTCTCTTACCAATTAGATGTTATTGGGTTTTTTAATTTTTAAATTTTAAAAAAGTAGAAAAGAGTTGCTATAAATATACTTGTGTATATAGATTCTTTTAGATAATATACAAAGGTTTTCTCAACTTTAAAGCCTTTAGCTTTATATATTCTATAAACATATACAGATATTCTAATCACATCCATCCTAGCTATTAAGATGATGATGACAATGATTGCTATTATTAATCACTTTCTACCTGTTTGATGTTGTACAAGTCAAGTCACTTCCTCTCTTTCAACCACTGTAAAAATGAGAGGGATGTTTTGTTTAAATGCTCTCTATTGGACAGTTCAAATGAGGAAAGAAAAAGTCCACAACCCATCTTTATCATTGTGACAAAGAAAATCAATTTCTATGGTATGTTTTTGTTTGTCTTTGCTGAGGCAATTGAGATTAAGTGACTTGCCCAAGGTCACACAGCTAGGAAGTGTTAAGTGTCTGAGGTCAAATTTGAACTCAGGTCCTTCTGACTTCAGGGCTGGTGCTCTATCCACTGTGCCACCTAGCTGCCTCATTTATGGTATTTTGTTTGTGTGTGTGTGTTTCCCTCCCACCGAACACCATGAAGAGAAATCTTTCCCCACAATGGAACAGAGTTGCAGTTGAATAATCACCAAAAAACCCCACTGATTTTAGATTCATTCCATAATGCTTGTGTTAAGTATGTCTTTTTCCATTGAAGAATTCATTCCTCATCAACGGTTATCAGCCTTTATAAATGGAAAGCTCTATAATTTGTGGTAAATGTTTCGTTCAGGGCTTTCCCTTCTATAGCTCAGGAGGGCTAGCATCAAGCCAAGCCAGTCTGACAGGCTCTGCAGGCTGCCCAGAACCCTGCTTCTCCCTGCGCCCACAGACAACAAGCACTTCCCACCAAACCCAAGAGAGTTACTTCTTCAATGGCCACTTTCTGAGAAATATTGTCAACAAATCAATGGCTGGTCTCCAAAGTATTCAAAGCAAGTAATTGAATAATACTAGAATGATACTTAGGAAAGCTTACTTCTCAACACTGCTGAATTTGGAGTAACTTAGTCCAGAAAATTTTGCTTATCTTGCTTTTCTTGGGAGAAGAAACTCCCTACCTAATATAGTCCAAATAATGAGAAGCAAGAAATTACTTTTGTTTTGGGAAGTTGTAGATATTGGCAAAATAGGATATACGTTCCTATATGAAAATTTTACAAAATATATTGATAGTCTGAGAAGCCATAGGAAGGGCATTATTTTAATGTACATTTGAGAACAGAATTTACATCTGAAGTGAACATAAGGAAGGCATCACCATTCTAGTTTCTAACATGCTTATAAAAATCTAACATTTGCTACTTTAAGAAAAACAGGGGCAGCTAGGTGGCGCAATGGTTAGAACACTAGCCCTGAAGTCAGGAGGACCTGAGTTCAAATCTGGTCTCAGACACTTCCTAGCTGTGTGACCCTGGGCAAGTCACTTAACCCCAATTGCCTCAGCAAAAAAAGCAAAAAAAAAAAAAAAAAAAGAAAAAAGAAAAAGAAAAACAAATAGCAGACATATGGAACTTTAAAGTACAATGAGATATGACATAGTAGACAGAGAGCCAGGATAATTTGGCTGGAGTCCCACTCTTATACATAACAGTTGGCAAATCACATAACCTCTCAGTTCTGCAATCAACTCAATAGGAATATAAATTGCAAAGAAAGTGTTGTCCTATATAGGTAGAGATGATTTCTTCATCCAGAAGTTCTCCCTATCAATTAAATCATAGATTCTATTCTTATTTAAAATTTGCAAAGAACCTTATAGACATTAACTAATTTGAGCCCCACAACATCATTCTGTGGTAAGTGCCATATTATAGGTTATATAACTTTACCAACTTTATACCAACTTTACACATAGGAACACCAGAGCTCACAAGTTGAAATAATTTGGCCAGACTTACAAAGACAGTCAGTGTCAGAGGAAAGATACCATCTATGTTTTCTGACTCCAAGTGTCACGTTCAATCTACTTCCCTTTCAATGAAGAAAATTGTCCACTTCTATACCTAAAATTATGGATTTTAAGAGGCAGGTATGTTAAATAGTAGAAAGAGTGCTCTGGACTTAGAGACAAGATCCATCTGGGTTCAAATACTAACACCCATTCAACCTATCTAATACAGGGCAAATCAATTGACCTGTGTGAGGATCAGTTTCCCTCTCTGTAAAATGAGAACAATCCTTATACATCTTACTGGATTTTTGTGAAGAATGTGTTTTGTAAGCTATAAGAATTGGAGGTATTTTATTCTTCATGCTTGAAAACATCTTAAATACATCCTCATGGACTCTTTCAGATAATACAAAAGGAGCAAATGAGCATTATAAGAGAAAAACATTACATTTTCTAGCCTTAGAAGTATGAGAGGAATCTAAATATGAAGTAACAAAACCAGAAGTAGAATAGCTGTCTGAACAAGGAGAGATACCTTCCATACCATGGTGAGTCATAACTAGCACATGAGTCCTTTAATAAGCTTAGAAAATCAAACAAATATGTCATGCAAGGATAAAAAAAATAGGAGAGACACTGCTTAAGGTGAATGTGCTTTGGTCTTTATGGACAATGAAAATGAGAAATTTACTTGACTCTCAGAAGGGATGTTTTACTATAATCTTCAACACAAAAATCTGGTGTTTATTTCTAACAATTATAGACACAATTGAAAATCTTGAATCAAAGCATGCATATGATTCAGAATGTTTGAACTTTTCCAGTTACCACATACCCTGATGGTCATTTTTAGAACAATCAGATGGAAGCATGATTGGGTCAGAAATGTATGTGGAATGAAAGTTGGTAGTTAGAAGGCTCAAGCTTCCAGATTCTAATCAATTACCATTTACTTATAGTTGGTGGGAATTAGAAAAAGGTAAATTTTCAACCTGCTGAAAGAGGTCATGGTCATAGATAAACGCACAAGATATTTTCTTATCTATTCAGCTATTCTTGGTTCATCTTTAAATTATGTTATATGATAAATTGAATGACAGCCAGTAGAAATCTTGAACATTATCTAGCCCAGTGCCCTCATTTTGTGGATGAGAAAATTGAGGTCCAAGGGGTTATGGCTCAACCAAGGTCACATTAATTATATGTAAAGAGGTTAAGTCTTTTGGCTTACAAGCTAGAGTTCTTTCTTTAGTTATTTTTGACAACTCTAAGACCATATCAGTGTAAGTACTAAGTATCTCTCCATTATATAGTGGTCACATATGACCACTACTTATGTATGAATGAATATAGTCATTCAGGGATTGGGCAGGATACCATCATTAACATCAAGTATTGTTATTCTAGTCATTATTCTAGTTTAGTTAGTTTTGTCTAGTCACTCCATCACCATCACCAGATATCAGAGTTGTTTCCTAACCAGAAAAGCAAGAGAAAAACAAAGGTCAGTGGGGAAAAGAGGGAAACAGCTGAGAGAACAGAGGGAAAGCTAAGGGAAAAACTGAAAGAGTTTAAAGAATGAGTGAAACCACAAGTACTATGTATCATTCCAGGAAGTCAAATTATGGAAAGCAGCATGGCACAGTGGAATGAACAGGGAGTATATAGAATCAGAAAACTCGAAATCTAATTATATCTCTGATTCTTTCTATATAGGGTTAGTCATTTAATTTCTGGGATCTCAGTTCCCTCACCTATAAAATGGGGATGGATTATCTGGTCTTTGTGGTCCTTTTCGGCTCTAGATGGATCCACTGGTCCAGTAAAACTTCAATGTTAAAAAAGTCTATTTTAATTTGATCAGAATTATAAGCAGAGCATATCTACATGTGAATCCACTCTTTTCTCTTCCTCCTTTCCTGATGCTCTCAATAACAGCTCCTAGGGACAGAGTGAACTTACAACTTCAGTACTTAACCCCCACTTCACTAACTGCCTTACATCACTTTCATAAACAATGCTGATTCCTTTTTGTATCAATAGACAAAGGAGAGTATTTATTCAGGGAATGAATCTGAGCTGTTGAATGGCAGAAATTGTCCAGTTCCCTGGTGTTTTTGTGAAACTGAATCAGACTAGCATTATAGATAACATTTCAGGGTGCCAAGGTGACTGTTGAAATAGACTGTTTTTCTCTTTTTCTGTAGAAGTGAAAATCACTTGCCAAAACACAACTGAAAGCTCTATATAGTATAATGATGGGTTATTCTCAGCTGAAACATATTGGAAGTTAGATGAGAAACTGAGAGAGATGATGCAAAGAGAGAAAGAGGATACAAAAGGATGTATGTTAGAGAAGGTCAGAGGATTTAGAACCCAGAATAGAAGCCAGAATTTAAAACCTTAGAGATTATAAAATCAAACTTCTTCACCTTATAGATGAGAAAACATGTCAAGAGACTAAAGTGACTTCCTTAGGATGACACTCAATGAATTTCATTCAAACACTGGAAAAGAAATCACTGGGTTGTAAAGTAATTTCAGAAACTATATATTCCAACTAAACCTGACTCCAAATCTTGATCCAAGCTAGAATCATCTGAATTTCTTCTTGGCTACCTCGAGGGAGAGGCAACTCAATGCTTCCTAAGGCAGTTCATTCCATTTTGAATAATTCTAATGATTATTAGTTTTTTTCTGCCTCAAGATCTTCCTCTTATACCGTTTATATAGAGATACTGTTAAGTCTTCCCTTTTTCAGAATAAACTCTATACATAGGCATGTGTCAAATTGTAAGTTCCCTGAGGACAAGGATTTTTTTTTTGCCTTTTACTTGTATCCTCAGCACTTAGCATACTGTCTGATACATAGTGGGTGTTTAATAAATGCTAGTTGTTTTGACTTGAGTAGGGCATAAACTAGGGACACTCATTGCAATGAAAAGCTGCCTGTGAGTTCCTACATTTTTTAGGAAAGGCTTTCCAAATGAATGATTATATGACAACTCACTGTCTACACTAGAAAGAGGGGGAGGAGAAAGATACCCACATGCAAAACTTTTATGTCTTAAAAAATATCTTAAAGGGTGTTCTGTACAACTGACCAAGGCCACAGGACAACTGGAGTTTGTGGGTTTCCAAATCTGGATCCATATTGGAGTGTTGGTATAACCGAAGATGGCTTCCTAGTTTTCCCTTTTTGTGTAGAAAAAGTCCCATCTATAATGTGTGCTAGAGTTTACCCCTCCTCTTGAGGCTCTAGGATGATAATTTGTGGGAAGTGATGTGTAATATTTTGTCTCCACTTTAATATCTATATTGTGGGACTGTCAAGAGCAATAGCTGGCTAAAGAGAAGTGTAACTATCAGACTGGAATGATGTCCACTCACTTCCTGTTAGTGAACAAGATGCATGTTGGGGATCCTCTCTATAATGGAATTATTTGACTAGAATTGTTATTTTGATTGGTTTCCTTTTATAATACATGACCTTGGTTAGAATTAGTTCCCCCATCTTTAATTAGAGCTATGGCAGATGAATGTTAGGTTTTGTGCTATATGCTTATTTTGATTCTTCTTTTGTTGCTTTTTAAATTCTTCATAATTTTTTACAAAAGGATATATGTTACTTCAAGAAAACATGTAAAAGCTGTAGCTTTTGAAGAGTACTTTCAGAGATATTGGAGCAATTGTTGGTATGAAAAAATCAAATGTTTTGAGGATCATCCGAGTCTACAATGAAACAAGACCAGTCACAGCAAAGTACAAAGAAAAGTTCAATTGAAAACTAACAAAAACAATATCAAAACATGATAAACTATTATGATGATACATCCTTATAAATCTTAAGAAAGGAAGTAAAAATGTCAGAGAGATTGGGGAATTAAAGGAGTTTTTTTTTTATTCCTCCACAGTGATAATCCATGGGTTTCCTGAATTTAGAAAAGCAGAAGAAATCTAGTAAAATAAAATAGCTTCCAATCAATGCTGTTGTAATCTTTGGCTCAAAGGAATAATTGATAGGATTCTCTTCTCATTGGTGAAGATTGGTTACTCAATACTCAGAACTTGAATAAGGAGTGACAGAATTGATTAGAATAGAAGAGAAAAGCAAAGAGTTCTCTTGGGTCCTTTTCGCATTCAAAATGGAGAGAAGAAGATGGAGAGAAGATTTCGACCCTTTTTTATATCACTGAAGGGAGAAAATGACTCTGGGAAGAAGCTGACATGAAAGAGTTAGCAGTCTCTGTTACATCCCTATTCCTAGCTTGCTATAGTAGACACCAAGGAAACGCTCACTGGAAAACTTTCAGCTGAGCTGTTATTGAGCTCCTAAAGGGAGATCTCATTCAATCTGTATTGTCTCATGTATATTTGTGTATATGTATATGTAATTCTCCTGAATTTAATAAAACCCATTTTAAAAATCTGCATATGAGTTTAAGTTGTGAATGACTTTGAAGGTCATTGTCTTCAAATATAAACTCATTATTTCTAAATTCAGTACAAGTATTCAGAATACTCTATTAGAAGACTGGATGATGGATGGAGTGCATACCTCATCCTGTCACTATTGATTTTCTCTGCCTGTTTTCTGTATTTTGGAAGGGTTTTTTTTGCCAGATATGTTGGAAATTATGAGTATTTTGGATGGTGACATGTATAAAAAATATTGTTCTTAAGTTTTTATGGATTAATATTATGTCCAGGAGATTGTAGGGGACAGTTTTTTGTTTTTTTTTTTCATAACAATGGCTTGTTTCCAGTATTGGTTAAATCTTCAAGAAAATTTTGGAGTCTGTATTTGTAGCATAGGGATTTGTTATGTCCATGAAAGAAAATAGGCTTCTGGTGTATGATTATTATTATTGTTATTACTAAAATTACTATTATTGTATAATTGTTAAAACAAAATAATATTGCTATATATATTTTTAAATGGATAATGAACACAACACTAAACTTAGAAAAACCGTACTATTTGTTAAGGACATATTTAATGTATGCAATATGATATATGATTTTGCAATAAAGAATTAAAATTTTTAATTAAAATTCTTTAAAAGGCATATATTAAAATCTTATGAGGTTGATCCCAAATTGTGTAAAACCAGTGACTTCAACCAAAGAAGGGCAAATTCATGTTAAGAGTTTTGTAAAGATGTAAAAAGTCTTGAAGTTTATTGTATAAGTCAATAAATTTAATTTACTTTGTCCCAGTTAATTTACATACCTCTATATGTTGCCAGATGCTCTGAGAAATCTTGGGCTCAGGTGGACACTTATCCATGAAATGATAATTGGAAAACAGGAGGATTAGGCCTTTTAGGCTGGTTTTAGAGAAAGAAAAAAAAAAGCAAGAGTCAATTAAAATCATGTAGGCATGGAGTATATTGGATGGTTAATTTGGCATGATTTTTCCCAGGGAGCTCTTCTTTTAAATTGCCTGCCCACTGTCAGGATTGGGGCCTTAGGTTGATCTCTCAGAGTAATAATCAAAGGCCCCTAATGGAGGTACTTAAGGGTTTTTCCCTTGGGTTTCTCTATGGGATGGCTAATTTAGATTCAATAAGAGAAAGATTCAACTTCCAAGGCACAAACATCCTAATAAGGGAAGAAAAACCTTAATAATTAATATAGTTTGCATTTTTGTGTGCATCGTTTTTTTTTAAACAAGTAAAGTCTTTGCATTCCCCAAAAGGAAGACACTCGATGTTGCAAAACTGTAAGAAGCAAACCTATCATTACACACATCATTTACAAAGGTCAGAGAAACCACAAACCAAACACTCTGACATGAATCGTAGCATTCAATTTAGTAGGCTCTACAACACATGATCTATAGAGGTTGGGTCCAGAGAACTATCATGTGAAAGGTGTAATTAAGTTGAATTTTTCTCGGTTATTTGATACTATTATTTAAAAAAACAAACTATAGAATGTACTATCTCTACTTCAAATATTGTTATGCTTTAACCTGTTCATGTAGAAGGTTGTCTTTCTCTCACTCCCCTCAAAAAGAAAGTATCACAAGATTGTAAAGTTAAAGTTATAAAGAGTTTAGAGGCCATCAAATCCTAATTCATTTTACAGACAAGAAAATGAAGTCTTAGAAAGGGCAAATGATTGGCCTAAAGTCACATAAGTAGCATGAGGCAAAACCAAAATCTAAACTCAGGTAACCTGATATCAAACCCAATACTTTTAATTTATATACACAAAAAAATTATAGAAAAAAAAATTAATAAAATATTTAGGGCTGGATAGGATTTAGAGATCACTGATTCCATTCCTATAATTTCTTTTTTGATGAGGCAATTAAGGTTAAGTAACTTGCCCAGGATCCCACAGCTAGGAAGTGTTAAATGTGCAAGGTTGGGTGGATTTGAACTCAGGTCCTCCTGATTTTAGGACTGGTGTTCTATCCACTGAACCATTTAGCTGCCTCAATTACCCCCATTTCTCATGAGGAAATTGAGACTGCAAAAAATGAAGAGGCTAATGAGGTGACAAAACTTCCAAATAGTAGAGCTGGAATTTGAATCCAGGCCTTCAGATTCCAAAATAATTACTATTATCTTATAGGCCTTCATCACCTATATCTTAGATAATTTTGAACCATTTCACAACTCTGTCTCATTTAAATCAAATTCATTAGCAAGTTAAAACAAGACCCTTGATGTTATTAGAGGAAAAATGAACAATTGCTTTTATCTTATAGACCCATATCACCTCTTTCCTAGACTTTTATAATTGGTCTTCCTGCCTTAATTCTCACCATTCCAATACACATTAGAGTAGTTTTCCTTAAACATAGATCTGATCATGTGGCATCTTTTTTTCTTCCTACTTAACCACTTCCTTTTGAATTTAGGATAAAATATAAATTCTTCTACTTTGGTTTTGTCTGCCCAACCTGATCCTCATCCAATCTTTCCAGCCTTATTGTACTTCATTGTAGTTGCCACAATCTTTCAGCCAGGCAGGCTCTGGTCCTCACTCACAGCAGTACACCTCCCATTTCTGTTCTTTTGCACTGGCCATTTTCCATGCCTGGAATTTCTCTTTACTTCTATCTCATATAATTCATCTCTTCCTTTAATATATAGTTCAGCATAAACTGATGCTGAGCAAAACAAATGGAACCAGAAATGCAGTATACACAGTGACAGCAAGATTGTACAATGATCAACTGTGAAAGATTTGGTTCTTCTCAGTGGTTCAGTGATCCAAGGCAATCCCAATAAATTTTGGATAAAAAAGACCATCTTCATTCAGAGGGAAAAATATAAAGATTGAATGTGAATCAATACATGTTATATTCACTTTTCTTTTTCTTTTTCTTCTGTTTTTTATCTCATTGTTTTTCCCTTTTGTTCTGATTTTTATCTCCCAACATAATTCATAAAGAAAAGTGTATTTTAAAAAATTAATGTACAACCATGACCAAAAAAATAAAACAATAAAAACCATTTTTAAAAAAAGATGCAGTCCAGGAAACATTTTTGTTTGAAGCATTTCCCAGTTTCTAGTGCCCTCCACACATATGGAAAACTATCTTGTCTTTAACTACTATATATGTCTGTAGGGCAGTGAGGTGGTACAATGGATAGAGCACTGGGTCTGGAATCAGGAAGACTCCACATTTTCAGTTCAAATCTAGCCTCATATATTTAACACCTGTGTGACTCTGGGCAAGTCACTTAACTCTGTTTACCTGTTTTATCATCTGTAAAATGAGCTAGAGAAGGAAATGATAAACTACTCCAAAATCTTTGTCAAGAAAATCTCAAACAAGAACAATACTGAAAAGACTGAACAACACATCTGAAAATATGCATCCACACATTTGTGTATATATGTATGCATACATGCATATACCAATGGATATGCATTTATAAACTCATTTTATAGACAGGTAATTTTTTAAATTTTTACATATACATTTTATCTTTTCCTTTAGAACAAAAAGGTCATTAAGAATAGGAACTGTTTATTTAAATTTGTATTATCCCAAAAGCTTAGAACAGTGCATGGCACAAAGGTAATATATGTTAAATAAATAACCTTAAGAAATGTTTTTTAAATTAATTACTTATAAATCAATTAGCCAAGAATGGCTTTAGTATTTATTACATAATCTTCACTGTATTTCTGATCGTTGAGGGCATATCAGTCATTTGGAAAATAATTTGAGAAATGCCAAGTTACTTTTATTATTGATATAATAATTAGATTTAGAGGGCAGGTAATTCCTTTTTTTTTAAAAAGAATTTCTGGAGACATTTTATTCTCTAAACATACCTTTAAAGAAGCTAGGATTTTTAATAGATAAATCATTATTCAAGATACCATACAAGTACAGGAATGCTTCAGAGGCTCTGTGTTTATAAATATGCAGTATTAAAATCAATTTGCAGACCTTTCAAATTATTCAGTTCATTAAATAATGCAATTTCAAGATTGGGTGGACTTCCTGTTGAACCACTGGTTACTTTAAGCCTTCCATTAAAGGTGAGAAACTGTGAAAACTGTTTGAAGGAAAAACATTCATTGAATAGCTGTATGGTATCTAGTATGGGGAAGTCAGATTGCTACAGTTCTTTCATAACGCCCACCAAATCAAGTCTCAAGCTTCCCCTGTGTATTTCATACCCAACTTTGGTTACTAGTGCAATGGTGCCAGGCTCCTTCCCCTCTACTAGAGTATGGAACAACGCTTCATGTTCAAAGGAATCAAATCTGGCACCAACAGGATATAGTTTGAGCAAGCCATAGTTTATGAACTTTTTCAATCTGAACTTCAGTCATAACAAGACCCTCATACAGGTTCTTCAAATGAGGATTTTCTTCCTTTATTTCATCTTTTGAGACATTTGCTGTTGCCTTTTCCAAAGGCAACTTCTAATAAATCTTTACAGAAATTTTTCTTGAATACTATATAATTTTGCTGCTTCTACCAATTTCTGGTTCTGCCACCACAAGTTCCCTGTATCTGTTGAGACTTGCTTGTATTTCTTCAAAATTTCTTTCAGCTGTTCTTCTAGTTCTACCTTCTCTTCAGTCTTCTCTATAGAGGCTTTTGTTCATGTTGACTAGAGTCATCTTCTAAGTTCTGGCCATTATTTTTCTGTTTTGCTGTTATTCAGAGGAGCCTAGAAGTAGTTCAGGAACTCCACTGACTCACTGATGAATGTAGGAAAGATTTATTTTATATTCTTGCAAGAATGAGTACCTAGACCCTTTGACCCAGCAGTCTATTGGGCTTATATCCCAAAGAGATCTTAAAGAAAGGAAAGGGAGCCACATGTGCAAGAATATTTGCGGCAGCCCTTTTAGTAGTGGCTAGAAACTGGAAGCTGAATGGATGCCCATCAATTGGAGAATGGCTGAATAAATATGGTATATGAATGTTATGGAATATTATTGTTCTGTAAGAAATGACCAGCAGGATGATTTCAGAGAGGTCTGGAGAGACTTGCATGAACTGATGCTGAGCAAAATGAGCAGAACCAGGATATTATTATACATGGCAACAAGACTATATGATGATCAATTCTGATAGACATGGCTCTCTTCAACAATGAAATGCTTCAAACTAGTTCCAATTGGTCAGTGAAGAAGGCCATATACACCCAGAGAGAGTGATATGAAATGTGGACCACAATATAACATTTTCATGCTCTCTATTGATGTTTGCTTGCATTGTGTTTCCTTTCCCAGATTTTTTTCTTATAGACACGATTTTTCTTGTCCAGCAAGATAAGTGTGGAAATATGCATACAAATATTCAATTTGTCAAGTATTTTAACATAATTAACATGTAGTGGACTACCTGCCATCTAGGGGAGGGATGGGGACTAGGAGGGAAAAAAGCTTTGTAAGGGTCATTGTTGAAGAATTACCCATACATATGTTTTGCAATTAAAAAACTTTAATTAAAAAAAAAGAATGAGTACCTAGGTGAGTTGGCACCGATAGCATTACTTTCCAAAGGAAGCAATCAAGTAACATTTGGAGATTTGGGATTGGAGTTCAAGCAATTTGGCAGAGTGGGAAATATCTTGATTCTGGAGTCAACAGTTATTGCTCAATTGTTTCAGTCATGTCTTACTCCTGGGAATCAGATCTGGGTTTAAATTCTGCCTGTACTGTTTCCTAACTGTATGATCTTGGACAAAAAAATTCACTTTCCCAGTTTTCTCATCTGTAAATGGAGTAGCTTTAATTGAAATAAGATAGCTCAGAAAGCAGAATGCTTTCTGATCCTCATTGAGTAGTCATAAACATAGGTCACAAGTTCTCTGGCCTTCCTCTAATGGAGCAGGGCTGGCAACAACTCTCCCTCATGTTGTGGGACATGTTGTGTGAATTTTTCCCTAATGCTATAAAATTGAGTTCCATCCTAGTTTTGTTTACCCCACTGTTAACTGCCAAAGACCAGTATCCCATTTTTATTATGTAACTAATGCCGATTAGATTTTGCAAAAAGATGTTAACTTCAAAGTAATAGCAAGAAGTATAAATCTGGCCCCTCCAAATATGTTGAGGGGCATACTATTCCTGTAAGACCTCAGCCTCTGGGACAAGTAAGCTCAAACTATATCCATTTTCTATATAACACTGTACCCCAAAGTTCACCTCCAAATACCCTATTACTAATGTCTAAGCTATGGCTGCACTGGGTCCTAAAGGTTGTATCTCAGTCCTTGAGATTTAAAATTGGACCAGCTGAATGATAACCTCTGAAGAGACTTCACTGTTGGACCTCATGGTGGCTCACACTCTTGAACTTTCAAACTTATAAGGTCTTAACCTGCAATATCCTTCACCAAAAATAATAAAGGGGAAAAAATAAAGCAACTAAACACAACAAAACAAAATTTCTATTAATGGGTCACAGAAAGGAAGGAGATAAAACCTTTTTCTTCATAGCATTGTCCCTTTTCTTCCTTGAAGGGCCACCACCCGGGGGGGGGGGGGAGTTAAAAAAGAAGATACCTAAACTCTGAATGATCAATGATTTTTTAATGCCCCCTATGACCTCCTACCCAGCTCCAGATATAAAGAGTATTAAAGGAATTATGTGGTTACCAATCAAAAACAGCTCCAGAATTTCTACTGTGTTTCAAAATCCACATAAAAATTGCTTCAGCTAAGCACTCAGCACATGTTCTTAAATATGGGTCTCACTGGTCAATTCCCTATTACACTCCATGTATTTTTAGCTTCCCATCAAGGAGAATTTGACAAGGTAGGAGAATTAGGAGAGAGTTGTGCCATTAAAATAAGGGAAGAATGAGTTTCAAAAAGAATGGAGTAGTCATTGTTGTTTTTGAGTCTTTAATGTCACGTCTTACTGTTACTTTGAGTTTTTCTTGGCAAAAATACTGGACTAATTTGCCATTTCCTTCTTCAATTCATTTTATAAATAAATGAGGAAACTGAGGGAAACAGGATTAAGTGAATTGCTGAAAGTTGCACAGCTAGTAAGTGTCTAAGGCTGGATGTGAACTCATAAAGATGAGTTCTCCTGACTACAGGCCCATGCTGTAAGCATTGGAACACCTAGGTGTCCTCTGTGCCACCTAGCTTTCCTATGAGTGTCAGTTATTTCAAATACAAAACATGAAAAAGAATGATAATTGAGGAAAAGGCTATGAACTTTGGCAGTTAAAAATAAATCATTCATGACCTTCCAGAGCTCTAGTCAGTATAATCCACACAATTACATGATAACACTTTGGAAAGTTTCAACCAAATGTTGAATGAGATTGAAGAAGAAAAGTTTTACTAACTAGGAGAGTGAAAAATTTATTCCTTTGAGTTGCCCTTTCTATATTCTAGCTAAGTATTTATTATCTTATGGACAAGAAACCCCAAACAAAACCAGTGCTGAAGGTTGACACCAGAAAATAGCATTTACTGAACTATTTATTGGAAGTGATAGAGGAGTTATTTAGCCCCCAAATGATGAGAAGGATCTCATAACTCTGAAATTATTAGAGACAGAACTCTATTAAAGTTTTAAAAATATCTAATAAGAAAGAAATTAAAATGAGGACCTCTAAAATTTATTTAATGGCCAGGTGACCCAAGGCTTTTACTCACTTAATTACAGGTTGAAATGGTTATGGGATGTCTGTGGGAAAGCAAAAAATGCACATCAGCATTCAGAATGTATGCAGATTCTGCAGGTAAATTCCATACTGAGGAAATGTGGCTCCCATTAAAAAGATACCATCTCACACAGTCTAGGATGCCATGGTTGAATGCCATTTATTACATCATTCATTATTTTTAGGGGATCATCTTGGTGCAATTGGGAGAAAGGTCTAGATCTTCAGGCAAAGGATGTGGCTACTGCTTACTTCCTATATTAGCTTGGAATAAATGATTTAATCTTCTTCAGTCAGTTAATTCTATAAAAGAAGGGGTCTAGTCTATATGGCCTCTCATGTCTCTTCCAGTTCTAAATTTATTATGAGCTGATAAAAAAATCCTAGACATCATCTTTCAAGAAATTATGGAATATCTACTTAATATTCTAGAATGAGAAGCTAAAATCAAAATTGAAACTCAAAGTTAAAAAATGTTAGAATTGTTTTACATGTGTTACTGAGGTAAAATATTTAAAAAACACTAGAACATTGATTTTGGGAATTAGGTAATTTACAAAGAAAAATAGTTTAAGGAGACAGTTAATTTTGCAGTTTATTATGTTTGAAATGCTTTTGGATGTCCAAGTGGAATTGTCCAGTAAATGTTAGAAATATGAAATAAATAAATAAATAAATAAATTTATTATGAGCTCAGATGTTCATGCTGTATATTCCCATGTGAAAACAATTATAACCTTCAGTTCCTCCCCCAACCTTGAAAGTTTATAAGATTGCTACTGACTACTGGTCAGCAGAATCAAGCTTGAAACCAAATATAAAAACTCTGTAAAAATTCATTCTGTCCAAAATAAGCTTGGGAGAATTTGAACTTGATGAATTAGAGGAATATGATACAATGGCACTTTGGAATTCAACTACTCATCTTCAACTGAGAACTTCCTGTATTTCCTTCTGCATTGGGAGTTCCCAATCTTTTTTTAGCACCTATTTGATTTCCCTTGGCTTTCAGTTAACTTTTAGAACCCCTTCTTCAATATGAAAGGCAATAAAATTTAGAATTTACACAGAATTAGTGCATAAGAAATACAAAAGATTAATTGCTATATGATAATATAGTTACTAAATAGTCCATGTAATTCCTTGACAAGTGTTCCTCAGGTTGAGAAGCCTTTTTCTACATCAGTACTTCTCAAACTTTGTGATCTCTGGACCCTTTAACATTCTTGAGGTCTTCAAAGAGCTTTTATTTATATAGATTATATCTATTGAAATTTATTGTATTAGAAATTAAAATGTATTTTATTATTAGGAAACATTTTGATTTCTCAGAGGCCCTGAAAAGATCTTGGAAATGTCCATGGACTCCCAGACTGCATTTTGAGAAGCAAGGTTCTAGAAGAAAGAAGAAAAAGGAAACTTCCTTTGAAAAATATTGCAGGACCAAGGTGCTTCCAACCATTACCAAGATAAGTATTTACATAGATGTGATGAGATTGTATCTATTGCTTATTTTTGGTGGAGATATTTTATTGAAAAACAGTTGCTTCAAGAAAACCTGATTGGCCATTCATCAACGTTAGTTTAGCAAACACTGTCATCATATAGGACTGCTTAGCCAAACAAAAGAAGTGGAAACCTTCCCACTATTCCATGTTACAGGAAGCAAAGAAAGGGAAGACTCCAGGAGGTCTTTGTTCTTCATAACAGCTATTTTAGCATCGGCAGAAATGTTTTCAAGGGTTCTTTTTTTTTCAAGGGTTCTTTAGATGTTTGAATTGAAAGCCAAATCACACATTCTCACCCACTTGCACAGAAGTACAAATATAACCTGTGATTCTACTCAAAGAAAAGTGGAATTCCAAGAGAATCACTTAGTTTAGACACAATGTCAAAAAAAAAAAACTTCACAATTAGAGATATTAGAATGGGGAATGAATTGCCTTGGGAGGTATTGGACTCACTAGAAGTCTTCAGGTAGAAGTTTGATGATCACTTGTAGGTGATTGTAAAGGATGTTGCAAATAAGGTTGGGATTGGATATGATGAAACTGAGGTGCCTTTTTGCTCTGAGATTTCAATGATGAAGAAAAAACACAGACAAATATAAAAGCAAAACAAAGAAACAAGAAAATAGAATCCTGTAAGTAATACTAAAAATGTAGACTTTTTAAATAAAGTGGGGAAAAAGAGAGCTAGAGAGATAAAGACAGAAAGAGGCATAGACAGAGACAGAAAGGCAGAGATAGAGAGACAGACAGACAGACAAATAGACAGACAGATTTGACTCAACATGAATCAGAACAGACTCAAGGAAAGTGAAATTTCAACTGTTTTACTGAAATTCAATCTATTATCCTTTCCCATGGAATTTAAGCTTAAGAAATCAAAAGTCCAAGCAAACCCACTCCTTATCAGATTATTTTATTCTCTAAATTCCAGGATTGTGATTCATAGCGTCTAAGGGTTGCTTCCCCAACACCTGGTACAATTTAATTTCCATTTGGTGGCAATCCTTTTGAATGTCTGAAATAAAGCTAAAAGAAAAGAAATGATCTGGTGCTTTTTGCTTAAACTACAGATGTACAAAGGAAGCATGGAAGGAGGAGGGGGAGTTAATTTTCCCTCAGAAACTTGTAAAAATGGTTCGATTAAAATCATTCTCATATGCAGCACATTCATGACCTTATTATTTTGTCTTTCTAATCCTACTGATAACAGTAAACTATAAATATTATAATTTACTGTTCTGAGAAAGCCTTGTTGGGGAAGGATACAAACAGTGGGCTTGTGAGTTCCAAAAGTCAATTTAAATAAAAACAGGCATGTAGACAGGTAAACAAGCAGGCAGGGAAGGAAGCAAACATATAAGGAAATAGGCAAGCTGGCTACCAGGCAGGTATATAGATAATCAGGTAGACATTTAGGCAAATAGACAAGCAGAAAGGGAAGAAGGAAGATAAGGTTGAAGGGATGGAGAAAGGAGAAGAAAGAGAAAAAAGAATGTTAAAGTTTGTAGAGTTGACAAAAATTTCTCTAGAAATACTGTATTATGAACAATCCTATAAAGATTTTTACATAACTCCAGCCAAGAATAGGTCCTCAACTAATGTGCTTGATCCCAACTCTTTCCATTTACTTTGGGAATGTAAATCCTCCATCCTTTTTACTTTCTCATCTTCAATTTCTCCTTTACCTAATGGTGCTTTCCTCACTGCCTACAAATATGTGTCCTCAATCTTAGTAAAATAAAATGAAATAAAAAATATTTTAAAAGAATTTTCATTTGACTTTGCTATTTTCTCATTCTAAAACATATTTCTCTTCTCCCTTTCTTCATCAAACTCTTCAAAGGATCATCCATTCATTATTGCCATTCCAACTCCCACTTCCTATCATCAGACTTCCACTCAATTAAAAGTGCTCTCTCTAAGCATTAGGAATAATTCCTTAACTGTTAACATTTAATGACTCTTTATCATCCAGCAACCTTCTTGACCCCTTTGAAACTGTTGACAGGTGAAAAAAAAGTCTACTCCCTGAGTACATTCTCCTTTCTTGGCGTATATGATATTCTCTCCAAAGGTCTCCTCTTACCTATTTTCTCCATTTGTCACACTCCAGCCACCACAATAACTGCTCCTCAAAGCTCTATCCTAGCCCTTCTCTTTGCTTTTTCTATAAGCTACCTCTGATGGAGTCTACTATGTATCCCATGAGTATTGTCTGTACTTAGAAAACTGCCATTTCTTTATATTTATCCTTTAACTCTTGCAAGGTGTGTGGAGTGTCCAGGAGGATCTAGCATCTTTGATCTGAGGGCATGCTGAGTTTTTTCAGAGCAGAGTGCCTTCCATTCACTTTTTGTGTCCACCTTCACCCAACTCTTACTTGTAGCTTTAAGAAGCTATTGCATGGTCAATAGCTATAATCCTGCATCTCCATAGGAAATGTAAATCAATTTCAGGGTAAATGATAAACCTCAAATCTGTCAGTACCTAAGAGGGATATCTACCCTAACTATTGGAAAAAAATTCTTTCAGAAGAAATGGTATGAGAACAATTTGTTCCAAAAGCTATGAAGTTAGCTCAAGCACTTGTGTTGTACTTCGAGCTTGGTCAGGCATTGAAGATTTTCAAGTTCATCCACTGCAACCTTGATTTTGTCTTCCACTGGACTTTTTTTTCTTGAGACATCAAAGAAAAAAGAATGAAACCGACAACATTGCAACTCTGCCCCATCTAAATCCAATTTTCAAAGCTGATCAAGACATCATTTGTGATGTCACTGATCCTCTTCAAAAATAAAAGATAAACAACTCTCTCCTAAATTCAAGTCCAACAAAATTGACTTCTTGATAGACATTTCTACCTGAATGTCTTATAAGCATTTCTCTAAATATTCATGTTTTGTGAAGGCACCAAATATTCTTCCAGTTATTCTGATTTGCAGCCTTGTAGTCACTTCTCTTGTTCCTTCATTGCCATTAGTTACCAAACATTTTTGTACTTTCACAGTTGTTTATCTACACAACTTTGACTCATCTCTTAAAATATTGTAGCTAGATATAGATTATAGACACATCTATAATATAGATTATGTATAGACATATCTATAATCTATCTATTCAGATATAGATATAATAAGGAAATAACAGAAGATTGTAACCAATTTCACTGGATATTTATTGTTAATGGCTGCCTTCTTGCTTTCTATTATAACCTTTTATTTGCTACTTTCTTCCAAAGCATCCTTCAGTGCAATTGTCACTTTAGATTTCTCTACAATCCAACAAAGCTTCAGCTGAGATTGTGCACAATATTTTTCCCCCTTAACATTAGCCTTGGGAAGTTCTCCTAGAATTTTCTGTTTTTAAGTCCTTTTCATTTTCCTAACATTTCTATTTCTCTTGTAAATTAGCATATTCCTTCTTAATTTAGCTTTAGGAATCATTTTGTAGTAAGAGATGTTTACATAATCCCCAAACTATATACTTTCTTTTTTCTACCTCCGAAAAAAATGATTTGCTCTTAACTTAATTTGGCAATCAGATCTGCAGTTGTCAAATTGCCAAGGAAGAGTTAAAATTTTCATTTTTCTTAAAATATCTTGTTGTTTTATATAAATACAAATTTGAGCCCTTTTGCCTAGAGTTGTAGCTCTTTATCTCTCTATTTCCAATTCATTAAATCAAAAATCAATTAAGCATCAGTTAAATATCAGACCACTATGCTTAGCTCTAGAAATATAGTTGTAATAATACTAATGGTGGTAGAAAATAGTTGTGATAGTAGTGGTAATAATAAAAATAGCAGCTGACATAGTGCTTTAAGGTTTGCAAAGCACTTTACAATTATCTCATTTTATCCTCACAACAGTTCTGGGAGTGAGATACTATTGTACAAATAAGGAAAGTGACTTACCTAGAATCTCATAGATAGTAAGTAAATATTCGAGGCCAGACTTCAAGTCCAAACTCTATTCACTGTAACATTTACTAGCTATGTGACCATGGGTTAGTTGATGTCTCTGAACTTCAGTCTCTTCATCTATAAAACTGAGATTATAACAGTACTTCATATACCTGCTGTACAGGATTGTTGTGAGGATCAAAAAAAGAAATCATATACAGTGAATTCATAAATGTCACTTACATTTGTGCAAAACCTCAATTTTCTCACTCTCCTCAATTTTCTTTGTACCTTACCATCATGTATGCTTTGTGTGCCCAATAGAGTGGTAGTTCCATGAGGTAATGATCTATTCTCATTTTTTGTCTTTGTATCCTCATTCTAACATACTAGTAGACATGTAATGGATATTTAATAAATGTTTGTTGAATTGAGTTTGTTATATGTAGTTTATGTAGTATAACTAGCAATATTATATATAATTACAAAATATTACTGAATATATTGAGTTTAGAAATATCATAATAAAAACAATAGACATTTTTACTTAAAAGAAACATTGCTTTCCAAAGTTCAGCAATATGTCCAAAAGACAATTGCCTCCATATTTTTCTGTCTTAGACAAAAGATCATAAATTTTTCTATTTAAATTGTCCCATAATTTTCCTGGAAAAAGCTGGATCAACAGGCCATTATTTTTTCTACCCTATTCTTCCCCTGTTCCTCTCTCCATCTCTAAAAGTCAAGCCGTCTTTCTTTTTTTTCCTCAAATATGATTTTTTGCCTCTCAGCAGAAATGGGCAGCCCCATAAAAGGAAGAGGAAAAGAATAAGACAAGTTCTAAATTCCAGGCTTCTGCTTTTAGAAGAGGGGTATTTATAGGGAAATTGCATCACCACCTCCTTCTCCAGGAAACATGGATGTGAATGTTCAGGCTATATTTGGAGACATCCATAAGAAAAACTGAAAAAGCAAACCCCCAAATCCTGCCTTTGTTATCTTCAGTTGGAGTCTTCCTTTGACTAAAACCACTACTTTACAGACAAATAAGAAGCACATTAGAACTCTTAAGTGTTCCTCATACTCATCTGGGATTGTCAATTCCCTGAATGAATACACAAGAGGAGTCCTGTTTTCAAAGTGAAGGTCATCTGCTTATAGTAACAGGGTTAAGGAATAGATCAGTGGGGTCATTTCCTATTTACTAAATGAAAAAATCCTTTAGATATATAATAGGCTTTTCAACATGTTTGCATGTCAGGGATCCCACAGCAGTCTGGTGAAGGCTAGGGATATTTTCTCAGAATAATGATTTTAAATGTCAAAACTAAAATATATAGGATTATTAAGAAAGTCAATTACATCAAAATAAAGATTTATTTTTCCCTATCCAAGTTCACAGACTACCCTGAAATGAATAAGAACCCTTTATACACAGGGATAATTCCTTCTAGTATCTAAGAAAAATCTAGTTTCTTGAAAAATTACCCTCCCCAGGAGCCATCTCAACTAAACTGAAATCCCAGTCAATTTCCTATAATCTCTCCTAATGATTGCTTGAGGCAGATGCTTTCCTTGGTTCCTTTCTCTTTTATTCTAGGTATACTATATATAATGACATAAAGGATAGCCCTGAAGAGCTTTATAAATTGTTTGTTCCAAGGAATCATCTTATTCTTCAAAGAATATCTTGGGATTTTCACCCCTTATTCTAAAACTAATCTCTGGAGAAGTAGCCAAGATGGCGAACTGCAGATAGCGTCCTCTGTGAGCTCCTGAGACCTTCCCTCAGACCCAGAAAAATTGAGCCTCCGAATTGGTTCTGGAGTGAGGGCTCCACCAAACACTTGGACTACAACAAACTTCTATCAAATATCTACTTTGAAAGAACTTCTGAGGTCAGTTTTAGACGAGCAGGGGATCGAGCAACTCCCAGCGCTCAGACGCCAGTGCGCAGCCAGGGTGCAAGTCCGGGGCTGGGAAGGACCAGAAGATTTTAGGCTGCCAGGAAGTCCCTGGGAGACACTTGGGCCACTTTGCTCCACTTGTGGGCAGGTGCTTTGGTAGGTCTACCTTTGATAAAGGGTGGATTGAGAGCAGCTGAAAGTGTGGTCCTAGTGCAGATCCAGCTAGATCAGCCCCAGACCGGAAGTCAACTCGGCAAATTGCCCCAGGGCAAATTAAAACTGCTGCAGATTCCCTGCTGGTGACTGATACCTCAACTCAAAAGCATGAGTAAGAAGAAGAGAGCTCTCACCATAGACAGCTTTTACGGAGAGAAACTAGAGAAGTCCCCAGATCCTGAGATTCTGAAAACAATCCCAGATAAAGCCACAGGGGTGGACTTAAGCTGGTCTCCCTTTCAGAAGGCTTACCTGGAAGATTGCATAAAAAATCTCAAAAGAGAGCTAGAAGAATATTGGGGAAATAAATTGAGAACAGTGCAAGAAGGAAATATTGCCCTGCAACAGAGATGTGAAAAACTGGAAAATACGTCTGGTGAATTGGAAAAAGACAACAATTCACTGAAAAACAAAATTGGTGAATTGGAAAAAGTCACCAACTCACTGGAAAATAAGAATAGTGAATTGGTAAAAGACAACAATTCACTGAAAAACAAAATTAGTGAATTGGAAAAAGACAACAATTCAATGAAAAACAAAATTGGTGAATTGGAAAAAGTCACCAAATCTCAAGAAAATAAAAATAGTGAATTGGTAAAAGACAACAATTCACTGAAAAACAAAATTGGTGAATTGGAAAAAGTCACCAACTCACTAGAAAATAAAAATAGTGAATTAGAAAAATATAACAATTCACTGAAAAACAAAATTAGTGAATTGGAAAAAGACAACAATTCACTGAAAAACAAAATTGGTGGATTGGAAAAAGTCACCAAATCTCAAGAAAATAAAAATAGTGAATTGGTAAAAGACAACAATTCACTGAAAAACAAAATTGGTGAATTGGAAAAAGATAACAATTCACTGAAAAATAAAATTAGCAAAATGGAAAAAGAATGCAATGAACCAAAAAATTCAATTGGCCAGTTACAAAAGGAGCTAAAAAAGATAGCTGAAGGAAATAATACCTTAAAAATTAAAATTCAACAAATTGAAATGAATGACTCAATAAGACTTCAAGAATCAGTCAAACAAAAACAAAAAAATGAAAAATTAGAAGAAAATATGAAATATCTCCTAGGAAAAACAACTGACTTGGAAAACAGATCCAGGAGAGACAATCTAAGGATTATTGGACTCCCTGAAAGTCATGATGAAAAAAAGAACCTTGATGCTATCTTCCAGGAAATCATGAAAGAATTGCCCTGATGTTTTACAATCAGAAGGCAAAGTTGGCATTGAAAGAATTCACCGATCACCTCCTGAAAGAGACCCCAAAATTAAAACCCCAAGGAATATTGTGGCCAAATTTCAGGACGATCGCACCAAGGAAAAGATATTACAAGCTGCTAGAAAAAAACAGTTCAAATACCGAGGAACTGTCATTTTAAATTACACAGGATCTCTCAGCTTCCACATTGAAGGATCGAAGGGCCTGGAATCAGATATTCTGAAAGGCAAAAAAACTTGGATTACAGCCAAGAATAAGCTATCCAGCTAGAATGAGCATCATCTTCCAGGGAAGAAGATGGTCATTCAATGATACAGGAGAATTTCACCTATTTCTAATGAAAAGACCAGATCTGAACAAAAAATTTGACCTCCAAACACAGAACTCTAGAGAAGCGTAAAAAGGTAATAAGAAAAGAACTCTAGAGAACTATATCTCTACTAAGGGTATCCTTAAAGAATGGGGGTATAATTTGATTTTACTTTGATAATAATCGAAAAGAAATTAGAGGTGGAAGGTATATCATACTGTAAAAAAAGGGGGGGAGGGGAAAGGAGGTAAAATAAAGTAAAAATAAAAAGGAGGTAAAATAAGGCAAAGTCTCATGAAGAGACGTAGAAAATCTAATATAATTGAGGGAAAGAAGGGAGGGTGATGAGTATTGTGTAAATCTTACTCTCATTAGATTGGGCTCCAAAAGAGTATATCAGACACACTTCATTTCAGGGAAAAACTTGGCCCTCTGTATAGGGAAGTAGGAGGGAAAGGAGGAAAAGAAAGGGATAAATTTATAGAAGGATTAGGGGAAAGGTGTCAAAAAAGGGAGGGTTCTAAAGGGGGGAGGACTGTTAGAGGTAGGTGGTCATCAAAAATAAAATACTGGGGAAGGGGAAGGGAGTAAAGGGAAAGGGAAGAGAAAAATATAACTTTGGGTAAATAAGATGGCAGGAAATATAGATATAGTCATTTTAACTGTGAATGTGAATGGGATGAACTCTCCCATAAAACGGAAATGGACAGCGGACTGGATTAAAAGCCAGAATCCTACAATATGTTGTTTACAAGAAACACATCTAAAACATAGAGATACATACAGAGTGAAGGTAAAGGGCTGGAGCAGAATCTTTTATGCTTCAACTGAAAAAAAAAGCAGGGGTAGCAATCCTTATCTCAGATCAAGTAAAACCAAAAATAGATCTAATTAAAAGAGATAAGGAAGGAAACTATATTTTACTAAAGGGTACCATAGACAATGAAGCGGTATCAATACTAAACATATATGCACCAAGTGGTATAGCATCCAAATTCCTAGAGGAGAAACTAACAGAGATGCAAGGAGAAATAGACAGTACAACTATACTAGTGGGGGATCTCAACCTTGCTCTCTCAGAATTAAATAAATCAAACCACAAAATAAATAAGAAAGAAGTTAGGGAGATAAACAAAATGTTAGAAAAGTTAGGTATGACAGATCTCTGGAGGAAATTGAATGGTGATAGAAGGGAGTGTACTTTTTTCTCAGGGGTTCATGGAACTTATACAAAAATTGATCATGTGTTAGGGCATAAAAACTTCAAAATCAAATGCAGAAAAGCAGAAATAGTAAATGTATCTTTTTCAGATCATGATGCAATAAAACTCACATGTAATATAAGGCCAGGAGAAAATAGACCAAAAGTTAATTGGAAATTAAATAATATAATCCTGAAGAATGAATGGGTGAAAGAGCAAATTATAGACACAATCGATAATTTCATCCAGGAGAATGACAACAATGAGACAACATACCAAAATTTGTGGCATACAACCAAAGCAGTTTTAAGGGGTAACTTTATATCTCTAGATGTTTATTTGCATAAAATAGAGAAAGAGAAGATCAATGAATTAGGATTACAATTAAAAAAACTAGAAAAAGAACAAATTAAAAACCCTCAATTAAATACCAAATTGGAAATTCTGAAAATAAAAGGACTGATTAATAAAATTGAAAATAAGAAAACTTTTGAATTAATAAACTGAGTTGGTTTTACGAAAAAACCAACAAAATAGATAAGCCTTTAGTTAATTTGATCAGAAAAAGGAAAGAGGAAAATCAAATTGTTAGTCTCAAAAATGATAAGGGAGAACTTTCCTCCAGTGAAGAGGAAATTAGAGTAATAATTAGGAGTTACTTTGCCCAACTTTATGCCAATAAATTTGATAATCTCAATGAAACGGAGGAATATCTACAAAAATATAGATTGCCCAGGTTAACAGAAGAGGAAATAAATTATTTATATAGTCCCATTTTAGAAAAAGAAATAGAACAAGCTATTAATCAATTCCCTAAGAAAAAATCTCCAGGGCCAGATGGTTTTACATGTGAATTCTACCAAACATTCAAAGAATAATTAATTCCAATACTATACAAACTATTTGAAAAAATAGGGACAGAAGGTATACTACCAAATTCCTTCTATGATACAGATATGGTGCTGATAGCTAAACCAGGTAGGGTGAAAACAGAGAAAGAAAACTATAGACCCATTTCCCTAATGAATATTGATGCAAAAATTTTAAATAAGATTTTAGCAACAAGATTACAGAAAGTTATCTCCAGGATAATATATCTTGACCAAGTAGGATTTATACCAGGAATGCAGGGCTGGTTCAATATCAGGAAAACTATCAGCATAATCAATTATATTAATAACTAAACTAACAAAAACCATATGATTATCTCCATAGATGCAGAAAAAGCATTTGATAAAATCCAACACCCATTCCCATTAAAAACACTAGAGAGTATAAGAATAAATGGGCTTTTCCTTAAAATGATTAGTTATCTACTTAAAACCTTCAGCAAGCATCATATGTAATGGAGACCAACTAGAACCATTCCCAATAAGATCAGGAGTGAAACAAGGCTGCCCACTGTCACCATAACTATTTAATATTGTATTAGAAATGTTAGCTTTGGCAATAAGAGAAGAAAAAGAGATAAAAGGAATTAGAGTAGATAATGAAGAAACCAAATTATCACTCTTTGCAGATGACATGATGGTATACTTAGAGAACCCTAGAGACTCAACTAAAAAACTACTAGAAACAATCCACAACTTTAGTAAAGTTGCAGGATTCAAAATAAATCCACATAAATCATCAGCATTTTTATATATTATTAACAAAGTTCAGCAGCAAGAGATAGAAAAAGAAATTCCATTCAGAATAACAGATGATAGCATAAAATATTTGGGAATCTATCTGCCAAGAAAATGTCAGAAACTATACGAACTAAACTACAAAACACTTTTCACACAAATAAAATCAGACCTAGTCAATTGGAAAAACATTAAGTGCTCATGGGTAGGCTGAGCAAATATAATAAAAATGACAATACTACCCAAACTAATTTACTTATTTAGCGCCATACCAATCAAACTCCCAAGAAATTATTTTACAAATCTAGAAAAAATAGTACCAAAGTTCATTTGGAAGAACAAAAGGTCAAGAATTTCAAGGGAATTAATGAAAAAAAAGACAGATGAAGGTGGCTTTGCTGTACCAGATCTAAAACTATATTATAAAGCAGCAGTCATCAAAATCATCTGGTACTGGCTGAGAAATAGAGCAGTCAATCAGTGGCATAAGATAGCATATCAGGACAAGCTAGGTAATAACGTTAGCAATTTAGTGTTTGATAAACTCAAAGACCCCAGCTTTTGGGATAAGTACTCACTATTCGGCAAAAACTGCTTAGAAAATTGGAAACTAGTGTGGAAGAAATTAAGGCTGGACCCACACCTAACACCATATACCAAGATAAGATCTAAATGGCTTCATGATGTAGATATAAAGAGTGATATTATAACCAAATTAGAGGAACATAGGATAGCTTACCTCTCAGACCTGTGGAGATGGAATAAATTTATATCCAAAGATCAGAAACTCCTAATTGAACATCAGATGGATAATTTTGATTATATTAAGTTTAAAAGTTTCTGTACAAACAAAACTAATGCAGACAAGATTAGGAGAGAAGCATCAAATTGGGAAATCATCTTTACATTTAAGGGTTCTGATAAAGGTCTCATCTCTGAGATATATAGAGAATTGTCTCATATTTATAAGAATTCAAGCCATTCTCCAATCGATAAATGGTCAAAGGATATGAACAGACAATTTTCAGATGATGAAATTAAAACTACTTATAATCATATGAAAAAGTGCTCCAAATCACTATTGATCAGAGAAATGCAAATTAAGACAACTCTGAGGTACCACTACACACCTGTCAGATTGGCTAAAATAACAGGAAAAGATAAAGATGAATGTTGGAGGGGATGTGGAAAGACTGGGACACTGATGCATTGTTGGTGGACCTGTGAACGGATCCAACCATTCTGGAGAGCAATTTGGAGCTATGCTCAAAAAGTTATCAAACTATGCATACCCTTTGACCCAGCAGTGTTTCTATTGGTCTTATATCCCAAAGAAATCATAAAAGAAGGGAAGGGCCCCACATGTGCAAGAATGTTTGTGGCAGCTCTTTTTGTAGTGGCTAGAAACTGGAAACTGAATGGATGCCCATCAATTGGAGAGTGGCTGAATAAATTATGGTATATGAATGTTATGGAATATTATTGCTCTGTAAGAAACAACCAGCAGGACGATTTCAGAGAGGCCTGGAGAGACTTGCATGCTCAGTGAAGTGAGCAGAACCAGGAGATCATTATTCACGGCAACAACAATACTATATGAGGATCAGTTCTAATGGGTATGACTCTCTTCAACAATGAAATGCTTCAAACCAGTTCCAATTGTTCGGTGAAGAGAGCCATATACACCCAGAGAGCGGGATGTGAAATGTGGACCACAACATAACATTTTCATGTTCTCTATTGAGGTTTGCTTGCATTGTATTTCCTTTATCGGATTATTCTTTCTTGTAGATATGATTTCTCCTCCACAAAATAAATGATGCAATAACTATACATATATTCGATTTCTTAAGTATTCTAACATAATTATCATGTAGTGGATATCCTGCCATCTAGGGGAGGGGTGGGGAGTAGGGGGGAAAAATTTGTAACAGAAAGCTTTGTAAGGGTTAATGTTTAGGAATTACCCATACATATGTTTTGCAAATAAAATGTATTATTAAATAAAAATAAAATAAAAAAATAAAAAAAATAAAAAATAAAAGTAATCTCTGGCTATACCCAAAGGAAATTTGATTCTAATGTCCTTGCAACTACGTTGAGACTAATTTATAGCTTACAGTTGTATGGGGTTTTCAAAGTGCCTTCCTAGCTACACTGTAAGAAGGGAAATGTTATCTTTGTTTTTCAAATGAAAAAACTAAAACATAGTGAGGACAAGTGATTTGTTCCCAGTAACATAACTAGTAAATAGCCATGACAGGACTCAAGCCTAAATAGGCTATTAAATTGAAATGTTTAGCTTTTTTGTTTTTTTTTTTTAATTTTATACTTCTGTGAGGAAGCTACTTACTCCCAGGTGTGACTATTTAATACTCCATTGCACACTCCTTTACTCCAGAGATGAATTCTACAACTAGTTCCTATGTCCTTTAATTCTTTTGGGCTATAATCTAAAACCCAAGTCTCAAAAGCCCTAGGATCTACAAACCATCTGTCTTACTTCTAGCCATGTCCTGTAGATATTGTCAAGAAGAACAAATTTTGTAGAAGTGGGACATACCATCCTAATCACCATCACCACCTCAGTCAACTACTACTGAAAGGCAAATAATCCAAAAACCTCATGAAGAGTAGCACCACATAGGCCACTGGCCCTGCTTTCAGACTGCCCCAATCTCCAGATATTCCCCCTTTGGGTGGGGGAGGAAGGGATCATCGTGCTGACTGTCACCAGATGTCAATTGTCTGCCACTGCTTGAATAAATGAGCCTTCTAGCTAGACACAGGAGGCAATATCTTCAGTGCTCTTCAAACTACTGACATCACCTTGACTACCAGCTCCCTCCACACCCTCATAAAAATAGGCTAGGCCCTAGAGTCAAAGAGCCCTGGGAATAGCAAGCCTTTTAGATCACTAGATCTGCTTCCAGACTAACCAAAATCACCAACATCAGGACAAGCAAGCTCTATTGAAAAGTGAGGTGCCATTCCAACCACCACCAACACTAATCATTAATCAAGTACACCAACAAGCAGGTAGGACCAAGTGCCCCAGAAATAATAATGCCCCCAAAACATCCAGTAGTGCTATCAAATTGATTTGTATAGCTATTATCTGTGGAAATAATACCTGTGGAGGTATGATCTATGGCATTTTAGTCCCTACATCCTCAAAATTGATAGTCACTGAAGATCCAGAAAAAAAAATTCTCACTACCAGGAACCCTAGCACTGTGAAATGGTTCAACATTAGTGAAAACATAAGGTTTTGTCAATGGAAATTATTCTAAGGAAGATAAATTATCATCTGCTTTGTCACTGGAGTGTATGTATCATTGGACCTTTCCATCTGTTTTGCAGAAGAACCATATGTGTTTCATCTCCCATTAAAAAGTGAGAGCAGAAATTATTTAGCTTTTCTATTTGCATCTCTAGGACTTAGCATAATGCTTGGGACACAGTAGGTGTTTAATAAATGTTTTTTAATATATTCATTCATAAGCTAGAGAATATAAAAATATTTAGAACTCATAGGATCATAGATTTAAAATTATAAAGTAACTTAAAAGTCATATACTTCAACCACCTAAATTTATTGATAAAGATCCAGAACTAGAGGCTTAAAAGTGACTTGGCCAAGGTCTGATAGATGATTACTGGCAGAGATAAGATTTGAACCCTTGTTCTTAAGGCTCCAAATCCAACATTTTTTCAAGTACACAACAGCTAATTTCAGGTTACAGCATCAAACTTCTCTTCTTCTTGACCATACTCTGATTTTGTACATTGGATCTAAAAGTCCTTATGAGCAAATAATTCCCTATTCATCATCCTATACTCTAATTCCAATACCTGCACTTTTCTTCTATTCCTCCATGGTAGAATTTTCAGAATGTTAGTCCCATTCTATGGATGAGTTCGTCCAAAAGTATGGTCAACATTTGCTCTTATCAGTATGTCCATGAGAAAGGAGAATGAAGACTCCATGAGGATAACAAAGACATTGAAGCTCTGTGGTACCAGACACATGAGTTGCCCTGACCAAATGCATTCCTCGTGTGTATAACTCATTTTCAATGTATTCTAGGTTCATGCCCAAAATTCAAAAGGATGCTTTTTGGTATTTTGGGAAGAGTATGCCCAGGATTAAGGGGAGAAATGTAATGTAGCCATTGGTGTTACTATGTTATTTTAGTATATGCCTTTGTTTTGAGTTTATTGTATCTAGTATCTAATTCCTAAAAAATAAGCTCACCAGCTGGGGCTCATAAACCATAGGAGTTCTGACTCAAATTATTCATTGAACCATTGGGGGACCTGATCCTGAACAAGAGTAAGGAATTAGACAAGATGATTTGTAAGGTCCCTTCTGATGAAAAATATATGATCCATTCTTTCAGAATCATATGCAGAAAAAGTGTCTATGTTCTGCTTTCTTATCTCTTACTTCCTGCAACAACTGGATCTTTTGTAAGATCATCCATGTCCATAAAGCTATATCTCTTCATTTCTGCTTTACAGAAGTCCAAAGTTTTTTCAAAATATAACTCAGGCAGATACTATTTCCTCCATGAAAGGTTCCTATTCCCTTCAGTTGTTAGTGCCCTATCCTCCTTAAAATCTTGAAAGTGGGTAGCTTTTTTGGTTACCAGCAGCAGCAGCTACAGAAAGTGAAGAAGTTCCTTTGGTCTCTCCCTTAGTGGGGTCTTCTCAGAACCCACTTAAAATTGTTGGGCAGAAAGAACATCACCACTGGGAATGACTTCACTCCTCACCTAGACTGCTTGCTATTCAAAATTTGTAAAGAAGTGGTAGCCAACAGCTCTTTTTACTCTAATGAAATGGAGGAATACCAGGCTTTACCCTCTGCCTTGCTGTTGTTTTCTATGGTCCTCCAGGCTTGGTCATTTACTCTACCTCAATGCTCTGGAGTCCCCTGGCACTGTCATCTTAATTGTTTAAGTAACCTAAGGACCTCTGGGCCTTTCTAGGAGTAATAACAATGTTTAATTTCATTATTGTTCCAGAACCTGACAAAAGAGAGGGTTTGCAAGACATCTAGCAAGATGATGGCCAGGATGTTTGGCCAATCATGCTTCATTGGACCCACCCAAAGTAGGCTTCAAGAGACATCTCAATCAAACTCTTAAGGACTGGTTGAGGGATGAAACAGTTAAGTACTCAGGACATAGTTTCTGGTCCTGTAGTCATACAGCTGGTGCACTAGAAGAAACTCACCAATCAAATCAGCAAAACCCTAGGGTGGAAGTTCTGGTGATGAACGATCTCTTAATAGATAATGACAACAATAATAACTAGCATTTATTTAGTACTTTAAAGTTTACAAAACACCTTACAATTATTATCTCATTTTATCCTCATAATAACCTTGGGAGTCAGATGCATTTATTGCCCTTATTTTATCAAATACAAAACTGAGGTGGGAGAAGTTAGATAATCTGTCCAAGATCATACAGTTAGTAAGTGTTTAAGACTTGAATTTGAATTCACATCTTCCAGACTTTAGGTCCAACACACTATCCATCATGCCACCTAGATGCCCACTGGAGAACAGTGGAGTTGTGACCTGCATTGGTAGAAGGAGTATCTGTATGAATAAAATCATAGAAACTTGAAATGTTGTTAGATTTCTGTCCTCTAAATTTCCTTCCAACTAAAAGCTTTCCCTAGTTAGGTTTAGAAACAAGATGGTCTTGACATTTCACCACTGGGACCTTGAAATTTATATACTAAAGGTCTTCCCAAAATAGTTCTCCCACCCTTCTATTGTTCATGCTTCACTTAGGGTGTATTTTCTTAGTTGCATGCTTTTGTTGTAAGTATAAGCTTTCAAAATGTCTTTATTAACACAATTCTTAATTCTCCTGGGAACCTTCTAATTCACTCTTAATTCATCCAATTTCCTTCTATGCTATCTTTTCTCTTACTGTTTTAGGCTAATACATTGTCACTTTTTCAGTTGCTTGCAATTAGAACTAGTCAGCATGAGGAATTATACAAATGTTCACTCTCATTTTAGAATTTCCATTTTTATCTGAAACCTCCAGGTGACTTTCCTTGAAGTCCAAGAACATGGTAACCCACAGAATTCTTGGTGAAACTTTCAAATTTCAAGAATATTTTCAAGTAAAGATAAAAAATAGTTGCAAATATTTATTAAAATATATAATTTGTAATTTTTAGTATGTCCTCTTAATCAAATGATTTTCTATTGTCATTTTAGATGTCTATAAATTTCTCTTCAGTACAACTCAGCAAAATTTTATTAAATGTTTATTTTATATATTGTGCGTCTATGTCTGTGAATCTGTGTATCTGTGTGTGCTATATGTGTTAAGACTGTATTAGGTACTAAAGATGCAAATATTAAAATTAGGTACCCTCTGCCTCAAAAGGCTTGCCTTCTGATAGGAACATAACATCCATAAATCACGTAATAAAGAACCCTAGATTTTTCAGTCAGGATGATCTGGTTTCCAATTTCACTCAAGACACCAACTAGTTCTGTGATCCTGGAGATGTCAGTTAACCTCTTTTTCCCTCAGTTTACTCATATGTAAAAAATGAATAGATTAGACTCAAAATCTAACATTCCTTACAGTTTTAAACTGATGATCCCAAAATACAAAGTGAATATAAAATTAATTTGAAGAAGAAAAAAAGATACGAATTGCGGGATTAGATTTAAAAAGAGCATCTGATATGGTCAGAAGGGAGAAGGGGGGGGCATTCCAAGTTTGAAAGAACCATTGTGCAAAGGCATGGAAATGCTAGATGGAATGTCATATACAGGAATTAAAATGAATGGCAGGAAGAGAAAGAGTTATTGTATTTAAAGGAAATATAGAGGAAATTTGTAGAGGAAATAGGGTAGGATTGGGGATTGGATAGGGACTAGTATTGTCTTTTCAAAAGCATAGGCTACTCCCAATAAAGAAATTTTTCTATGAAAGCAGGTTGGTACCTTCTCTGCAACTTATATGCTTAGAATATTTATCTTACCCATTAAGAGGTTGTAAACTTGCTTTAGGTAGCACAATTTTACATAGGAAAATGAGGCTTGAAAACAGGTCTCTCTGGTTCTGAAGCTAATTTTTTATTCATTATTCCATATTGCCTTTTTATGGTTGTAGAAAGTTTCTCATTGTGAGTATATTCCCAATTTACACATCATTTAAAATGAATTATATCTATCAAGTACCCATTATGCCTTGTTCACTGTGCCATTGAGAATACTTCTTATGTTTTTTTCATCAGTTTTATTGATGGTTTGTTATTATATCTTAACATACTTTGATGTACTTACAGATTATTCATGATTTATAAAAGAACAATTAAGTAAAACCAATAATAATGTTTTCTTAATATTCACCTACATCTGTAAAACACCCCTACTTTTATTATTTTTAATGAACAACAATCTATTTTTTTCTCTTTCCCTCCCTCCCTTCCCATCCTATTGGGAAAAAAAAATAAAGAAAAACTAAAAAAAAAAATTAAACAAATACTCATAATCAAGTAAAAACAAATTCCCTTAATGGTCTATATACAAACATGTGCATGTATGAAAATATGCATGTATATATATATGTATATATGTAAGTGTCTAATTCTGCCCTCTAAATCCATCACTTCTCTGTCATGAATAACATGTTTCTTTGGTCTTCTGGAATCATGAATGATTATCACATTGCTCACAGTTCCTACAATTTTCAGTTATTGGGTTTTTTTTTTAATAATGCTGGTGTTATTATATAAATTATTTTCCTGGTTCTTCTCATTTTACTCTGAATTAGTTCATATAAGATTTTCCATGTTTGTTTTAATCATTACTTTTTTATTTTTTACAGCACAATAATACTTTATCACATTTGATATAAATTTAGGTATTATAATAGTCAAAATGATAACTAACAAACTTCTTTCTATCTTAAAACTCCTTTAAGACTCAATTATTAAAATCTCTTTATATATAGGAAGTCATTCCTGGTTATCCAGTTTCTTTTCCCTTCCTCTCTTAATTTACTCTCTATCAACTCTATTAGTCTTCTTGCATATACATGCTACTTTACATGTAGAATTCTTCATTAGAATGAATGTCCTCAATTGTTTCACTCTTAATTTCCAATGTCTTGTCCCCATTAAAAGAGTTGCTATAAATATTTTTGTACATAAAGGACCTTTTCCTCTTTCTTTGACCTCTACTTAATATAGCCCTATCAGTGAGTAGTCTAGCTAAGTCAAAGGACACATACTGTTCAGTAACTTTCTATTTAATTCCAAATTACTGTGTAGAATTGTTATACTCATCTTCAAATCTATCCCCAGTGTTTTAATCTTCCATTTGCATAAGCTTAATAGTTTTCATTTTCTTTTTTGTCATCTTTGTCCCTTTCATGATTGTGAAATGGAATTGATTTGTTTGAATTTTCATTTCTCCAAATAGTGATTTAGAACAATTTTAATATAATTATAGATAATTAGATTTTTTAGAACTATCTATTCATATCTTTAGACTTAACAATTGGGTAATTGCTTTTTTTGTTATAATTTGAATCACATCCTTATATATCTTAGAAATGAGATCTTTTTCAGATAAACTTGTTGAAAAATTTCCCCCTAACTTAATTGCTTCCTTTTTGACATTAGTTTTATTAGATTTATTTGTACAAAAAATTTTATTTAAACAAAACTACCCATTTTATCTGTGATTCTCTCTATCCCTTGCCTGGTCTTAAACTTTTCTTGTTTTGTTTCTTCATCTCCTCTTTGATTTTACATACATTAAGCTGTGGCTTAGCCATGATTTATTGTAAACCCTAACTCCCCACCAAGCCTAGTGCCCCCTCTTAGAAGAGATATTTCCTTTTTTTCAAGATTGAAATAAGATACTTTTGTTTTATTTTGTTTTTTCTAATAATAGCTTTTTATTTTCAAAATCTATGCAAAGCTAGTTTTCAACATTCACAGTTGCAAAACCTTGTGTTCCAAATTTTTCTCCCTCCCTTCTCCCCACCTCTTCCCCTAAATAGAGATAATCCAATATATGTTAAACATGTACAATTCTTATATACATATTTCCACATTTATCCTGATGTACCAAAAAAAAATCAGATCAAAAAAGAGAAAAAATGAGAAAGAAAACAAAAAGTAAGCAAACAACAAAAAAGGTGAAAATACTATGTTATGAATCATATTCAGTCCCAACAGTCCTCTTTCTGGATACAGATGGCTCTCTCCAATCACAAGTTTATTAGAATTGGCCTGCATCATCTCATTTTTGAAGAGAGTCACATCCATCAGCATTAATCACTGCATAATCTTGTAGTTGCTCTGTAAGATGTTCTCTTGGTTCTACACATTGCACTTAGCATCAGTTCATATAAGTCTCTCCCAGGCCTTTCTGAAATCATCTGTTTCTTATAGAATAATAATATTCCATTTGCAGAGTATTCAAACTAATTGTTCTTTAAATGTTTGGTAGAACTCACTTGTAAATCCATGTGACCCTGGAGATATTTTTTCTTGGGGAATTTATTAATAGCTTGTTCAATTCTTTTCCTAAAATATTTAAGTAATTTATTTCCTCCTCTATTAATCTAGGCAATTTATATTTTTGTAAGTATTCATCCATTTCACTTAGATTATCAGATTTATTGGAATACAGTTGAGTAAAATAACTTCTAATTATTGCTCTAATTTCTTCTTCATTGGTAGAAAGTTCACTCTTCTTATTTTTGATATTAGCAATTTAATTTTCTTCTTTCCTTTTTCTAATCAAGTTAACTAAAGGTTTATCTATGTTGATGGTTTTTTTCATAAAACTAACTCTTAGTTTTGTTTATTAGTTCAACATTTTTCTTACTTTAAATTTTATTAGTCTCTCCTTTTATTTTCAGAATTTCAAATTTGGTATTTAATTGGGGGTGTGAATTTGTTCTTTTTCTAGCTTTTTTAGTTACATGCCCAATTCATTGATCTTCCAGGAGAAACATTTTCTGACCTCTCTTCTGGGCTTCCTATCCTTCCACCAAAATCACTTTGCATGTATTCTGTGTACATCCCTTCCACACTGTGACTTTCAATATATCTCAGTTTCAGTATATCAAAGGTTTGTAAAAGAAATTTCATGGGAATTTTTATGAAAATATGCAGAAAACAATGATAGTTGATGACACAAAGCTTAAAAATGCAGAAATACAAAAATACCCAAAAACATATAGTACTAGATGCACTATATAGAAGAAAAATAAAAAATTAAGATTTCTTTTCTATTATGAAAGAATTTCCAAAACTTTTAAGTGGATTTTCTCCATCCCAGAGATGTTATGCCTTTAACGTCCATAATGTGGAAGACATAACTGTCTATAGTTTGGTTTTTGTTGGGTTTTTTTGTTATTTTTTTTTACTAATGTGTCATTAATACTGACATATTATTTCCCCTGGGAGAATGAAAACTTCTTGAGATTAAGAAAAGTTTTATTTGTTTTTGAATCTGTGGTCCATAGCACAATGTATGGAAATAGTAAGCACTTAATAAATATTTCTTTTGTTCTACTTGTCCAAGGCAAATAAGTGACATAGTGGATAGAGCACTGGGCCTGGAGTCAGGAGATCTAAGTTCAAATCTGTCCTCAGATGCTTATTAGATATGTGTCCCTGGGTAAGTCCTTTAATACTGTTTGCCTCAGTTTACTTATTTGTAAAATGAACTGGAGAAGAAAATGACAAACCACTCCAATATCTTTTCCAAGAAAACCCCAAATGGGGTCACAAAGAGTTAGAAATAATAGAACAACAATAAATACTTCTTGTATTGAATTACTTCAAATGGGGATTCTCCTAAAAATTCTCCTAAAAATTTTCTCAGAAAGTAAAAACAAAAAAAAATAGTTCATTGCCAAATGATAAAAAAAATTATACTTAAAGGGGAAAAATTTTCAATATGCTTGAGCTCAAAAGAAAATGAACATTTATTCTGATGTCTTTCTATGCTTCATGGAAAGCCACAAATTACACTACATCAGCTCTTCATTTGTGCATCAAATTATGATTTTCCACTGGAATAAGCTTGCAAAAATGAGCTTGCAAGATATGTCAAAACTTAGGAAATGAAAAGCACATCAGCTTGGTCCAATCTTTTGAGCACAGGAAGATCAAATAATAGAAAAACAAATACACTATTGGATTTAATGTAGTCTCTTAATAAATATTTGTTAAATGAAAAAGGGTTTTAGAAAATTATGTACTGCATTTATGATTGCACTCATGATTTATATTACATAGTGAATAAGGTCAACAAAATGTCCCAGAATACTTTAATTAGAATTAGTGTCATTTACATACAGCTTAACGGTTTATAAATAAGACAACATTCTATCTAATAGATAGAATGTCCAGGCCTGCAGTTAGGAAGACTAATCATTGAGAATTAAAATCTGGTCTTGGACACTAGCTGTGCAATCTTGGGCTAGTCATTTAACCTGTTTGCCTCAATTTCTTCATTTGTAAAAAAATAAACTGGAGAAATAAATGGCAAACTATTCTAGATTTTTGCCAAGAAAACGCCAAATGGGGTCATATAGAGTTAGATGTGACTGAAAATGACTGAACAATAACAAATGTATTAACTGCTACTGCTGGACTCGATACTGTGTTAAGCACAATTAATACAAAAAAAGGTCAAAAGAACTCCAGTCCCTTCCACTCAAGAAGCTCACATTCTGATGAAGTAGACCACATGTAAAGTATATAAAAATATAAAATATATGCAAAATGCCTAACAGAGTAGGTGGTGGGCAAACTGAGAGAATAAGGAAGGAGCAGCTGGACAACAAGAAATGATTTCCTATGTAAGAAGAGATTTGAGTTGAGTCTTAAGGAAGGTTTAAGATAAAATGAACCTTGTTTGTTAGTTAAGACTTTCTTCAAGATAAGCAAGTCACCCTGGCCTCCCAATTGCCTTCACATCCTACTGTTCTTGCCTGCCATGAAGTTGGTCCATTTGGATCTCAAAGGCACATCATTTCTCTTTGCTAGGAGGTTAAACCTCAAGAGAGTTGACTCAAATAGTCCAAGATCCTTTCTTCTGCAATGAATTTTTCTGCAGCCATTGTTTCTCTACCTAAACTCCCTCAATGGTTAGCATGCTTTTATCCCTTCATACTAATGATCTATTTGTGTGGATATATAAACATCCACATACACTTACATACATAAACATACATACATATTTGTGTCTAATGGTAGCCATGTGCAGAGTGGGAGGGAAGGGGGGAAAAGAAATTTACATGGAAACTTTATTATATATTTAATAGGGATAGGAAGTTATGTATAATCTATTTGCAGTTTCATTTGCAATCTTTTTATTTTACTATGTTATGAGAATGATTTTTTATTTCATAAATTAAAAAAATAATTAAAAGAAAAGATAAAAGGAAGCTTGCTAGTTATGAACTGACATTCCAAACAACTCAGTAGAATGGGGTGGGCATATGTGGAATGGGGTATTGGTAATGAAGTAGGTAAACCTAAGAGGTCAGTGAAAAGAGAATGGGAATCATGAATTGAGAATTGAGATCATGAATATGAAGGGATAAAAGCATGCTAATCATTAGGTGGAGAAACAATGCAGAAAAATTCATTGCAAGTGAAAAGAGTTTAGACATTTGAGTTCATTTTCTTGAAGTATAGCCTCCTAGCAAAGAAAGATGATGTTCCCTTGAGATCCAAATGGGCCATCTTCATACCAGGCAAGAACAGTTGGCTTCACACCTAGTTGGGAGACCAGGGTGACTTGCTTATCCTGAAGAAAGTCTTAGAAAGCAAGAAATGGGAGATCTTGTTCTATAGAGCAGCCCAGCCCTGGAGATGATCCAATGGCAGGATCCTTCTAGGCTGGGAAATGGGAAGTATTGCTCCTCTTCCTTCATCCCACTCCTCCAGCTACTCGTCCCTTTATTCAAATACAGCCATGAAGGACTTGATGTGGCCAATTTATGCCTATTATATGCACACACAGTTCTGGCTCATTAGCCAAGCAAAATGGCTTGTCTTCATATAAAGTAAGGTGAAAGGAAATAGTCACAGAATATATGTGAATGCTCTAAAGTGGAGACTCGCCAAGCATTTGTACATGCTCCCAAGCCTCAGCCTTCATCAACCAATCATCTTTGTCCCTTCTGTTAGCTAGATTGTCTGTAAGATCTTTTCCAATGCTAAATCTATCATTTGACCATTTAGCTATAGATGATGACTTTAAGACATATCTAAAAAATAAAATTAAAGTCTGATCATAAGCTAGGAATATGTGTCAAAATATAAAGTAATGTGTTTGTAGGCACAATACATATATGAAACATGGGTATATTACATTCATATATTATATCATAGAATATGTAATATATAATGTATAAACTGTTTTATATATTTATGTATGTGCATGTATATATACACAGATATAAATACAAATATACAGAAATGTATACATATATGTATATCAAATGCTTATATACTATGTTGGTGTGTATGTAGGCATGTGTGTATATATGCATGTGTGTGTGCATGTGTATAAAACCTCCCAAGAAGAAGAAAACAATGAAAAAGGCGTTAGCAGTTGGTGAAAGGAAGGTAAATGATGAGAGCCAGAGCCCAAACCTTCAAAAACTCATCCCCTTCTTCAAAAGACTGGAAGACCGGGGCAATCACTGGGATGGTGGCTTTAAACTTTTAGAGAGTGGACTACATCATTCAGCGTTTTATGGTGTTCATGATGTCTTTGATATCTGTCTTTCTGTCTCTGGGTCAGTGCTGATAAGAATCCAGCCACAGTTTCCCATCCTGGGAAATTTTTCTCCACTTTCTTCTATAGAAGCTTGAAAAAGCCCAAGGTTTGATGCATTCTCCTAGATCTGTTTAATAGCCTAGGGGGTATCTGTCAGCTTTTACTCTCACTTCCCAACTTTAATTAACAACTAGTCTTTGGTTTTGTCTTTCTGCCTCAAGTCAATCCCCACCCTCGTCCATCTTCCACATAATTATCAGATTGAATTTCCTTAAATACAGGTCTGACCATGATACCCCCGATTCAATAAAATTAAATTAAATTAAATCCAGCATATCCCTATCACTTCCAGAATCAAATATAAAGCATTGTAGCTTTTAAGGGTCTTTTAAAGAGCTACCTACCCTCCTTTCTAATCTTCCCTTACCTTCTTCTCTTCCATGTACTTTGAGTACATGATCTTCTTGTTCCTTGCACAAGACACTCCATCTCTTAATTCTGCTCATTTTCATTGGTTTCCTCTCCTTCTTGGAATTCTGTCAGCTACACCTTCTGATTTCTCTGCCTTCCTACAGTTCCCAACTAAAGTCCCACTTTCTACAAGAAGAATTTCCAGACTTCTTAATGATAGAACCTTTCCTCAGAGATGTTTTCCAACGTATGTGTGTGTACTCATGTATATATTAATATATATATATGTATATATATATACAATGTATGTGCATATGTGTGTATGTATACAAAGTATATACATGATTCATTTATACATATTTACTGATTGATCATTTTCCCCATTTGATTGAGTTCTTTGAGATCAGAGACTGTGTTGCATTTCTTTCTATCTCCCATGTTTAACACAGAGTCTAGCTCTTAGAAAGAGCAGATTAAATGCTTCAGTTGACTAATTGCAAATAAATATTGATTGGAGCAACTTTATGTAGGATATACTGAACTTGGATTCATGTTTAATAGTATTTTATTTTTCCAAATATATGCAAAGATAGTTTTTAACATTCACCTTTGCAAAACCTTGAATCCATAACTTTTTTCCCTCTCCTCCCTCCTCAAGACAGCAAACAACCTAGTATAGTTTAAACATGTGAAATTCTTAATCTGTCAAATCCTATATCCATTTTACAACTAGAGAAAAATACCCTTTGAAAATTAGAAGAGGCATGAATTCTAAAATCCTGACATTGATACTACCAACTAACAGCTCAAATAATCCACTTCATGTTCTAGTACATTCAGAGAGTGTTATTTGTTAAAAAAAAAAAAAAAAAAAAAGACTCCTTGATTGCTATTTTCCCTTGGATAGGGATGGGAACACAGTAAAAATATACTTGCCAATATCATCTTTGAAAACTGTATGCATAGGCAATCCTAATTAGGCTATGCTCAATACTTTGCATTATACAACATTGTGTTTCCAGTCTGGGCTGATTAAGGATGAGTGGCATTCTCATCCACTCATCCCCTAAATTGCTGCAATTATTGACAATCATTATGATTTCCACACAAGTGTAGTGGACTTTTTCATCTTCCTCCCCATCCCATCCCCTCACCTTGTACATTGTAGGCGAGCCCCTCAGAGGAGAAAAAGGATAGCTTACTCTCTGTGTTCTAAAATAAAATCAGCTATATTTAGTTCCTGGTGATGTGAAGGTAATGTCATTTGCTCATTATATCATGACTTGAGATGCCATCAGGAGACATGCATTGATCAAACATATTTTCCTTATTCTATTTCAAACTAAACATTTCAGCTTTGGACCAAACAACTGCTGTTTCTGAAAATCTGGCATTAAAAGAAAAAATAAAGTGACAGCCATCAGTCTTCTTTTGTGAATAGGAAAAATCTTTATTTGTTTATCTAAAAGGTTTTCGTTTGTTCTTTTGTTTATTTTAGGTAAGAAAAAGGTAATGGTTAAATCATGAGAATATGGAAAAAGGAAGATGCTAAGGGAAGGATTGTTTCATTTCGCATTTGACCAGGACTTTATAATAAATAATTCTTTTCATTAGGGCATCCTAACAAATAATCTTTTGAAACCAGTTGGCATGTTGAATCATAATTAAAAGATGATATTTGCAACATACAAAGTTTGGTTAATAAAGATTCACGTTATTTTTTTTTCATATGATACGCCAAATGTATAATAACAAACAGGTAAATTATTCAGCTCAAGTTTTCTTTTATCTCACAGGACAGTGAAATTTAAAGCAGATAATGTATGCAAATTAATTTGTATCACTTTGTGACAATGTACATCAAAATATGTACAAAGTATTTCATATACATTAAAGCACTGTATATGTCTCATTAATATGTTTATTATGGTCCTTGTGGTTACAAACATATCAGAATGAAATTTCTCCTCTACCTGCCTGTAAGAACACCTTACTTTCCCATCTGTCCCTATTCTGTCCCCAGGATCCCACCCTTTCTTTCCCATTTATTCCCTCTTTCCTCTTCACTCACCTCGTGTAGCACGTTTTTACCTTCTACTCCCACCAATAAAGACTCAATCACTTTACAAAGTCAAGATTCCTTCACTCATTGAACATGAACACTGGTGAGATTGAAGGGAAATTCAAAGTCACTCTCCCATTCAGCTGCATGGAAAGGAAGTTGGAAGCATTATTGGAAAGAAAGGAGAATGGGTTGAGAAGATGTACGGCGAGTGGTACAAACTTCTCAGAAGGGAATTGTTACTCTTTCTGGACACACCAATGCCATCTTTAAAGTCTTTGCTATGATAACTGGCAAATTGAAAGAGGACATTAGCAGTTCTATGACTAATAGTATAGTTGCCAGATGACCCTCTCCATTCACCCTTAGACTTGTGGTTCTTGCTAGATAGTGAGGCTCTCTCATTAAAAGAAAAGGATATAACATCAAAGAAATAAGATCATACAGGGGCACAGGTCCAGGTGGCAGGGGATATGCTACCAAACTCAACTGAGCATACCATCACTCTTCCTGACATCCTTCGGTTTATCAGAGTGTCAAAAAAGTCATTTTGGAGATCTCTCTCAGTCTCTCCTAATAGCTATGATGATACCATACCAACTGGTTCAATTCTCGAGTCATCTTTACAAGATCTTAGATCTATACCATCCAATAACAGTTTGCCATTCCACAGACACCTTTGTCATTAGATGGACTGGTGCATCAATTGGCAATCCAGCATTCTTATTTTTCCACAAGGCATGACAAGAACAGATTCAGTGCAGGTTTGGATACATCTGCTCAAACTACTTCTTACAAACTCAGAGTTCCAAATAACTTAACTGGCTGCATGTTTGAGTATTTAAGTACAAAAATCAATAAGATTCATCTGGGATTCAGAACAAAACTGCAAAACCAGTGAAATAGATTTACTGATAGTCAGGTTAACATCACTGGATCTGCGGTCAATATTAGCCTGGCTCAAGATCTAATCAATGTCAGATTGGGAAATGCTAACCCTTCTTCTCAGGTAGCTTCTGACATGATCTCTGACCACCTCAGCATCAACTTCTCATAATCCTCTACCCCTTCTTTTTCCTTCTCCCTTACCACTACCCTTTTGCTCACCACAATGAGGACCTCTGATTCAACTTCTAGTTTCCCTAATCCTCTTCCAACTGCCCCTTGTGCTTCCATTGTGCTTGCAATAAAATCCCTCTCTCTCCTAGCTCCAAATGTTGTATCTGCTTCTAAGAGTAGTAAGTAAGGCTTTGGCTACCACCCTATCACTATCATTGCTTAGTGTGCCACATGTAACTAACAACATTGAGAAACCAATTTTTTCCCAATTTTCTCCTCATATTTCTGGGACATTTCTTCAAATATGTTTCTATATTTTATTTTTATGAATATCTATGTGTATATGTGTGTTAAAACTGATGAGACTCAAATAATTATTAGTTTTTCCTTGGTGCTTTTGCAGAGAAGAAGAGGGGGATAGTTATTTAATAGGTCCAGGTTAGTTGAGTTGAGTTTTTGCCTGTTTCAGAGTCTGTGATTTGTTGAATTCCTTCTCTAGAGCTATAGATATTGCTTCTCCCCTTCTCTCTCCCTTCTACTACTTATCTCCCTTCCCTCTTCCTGTTTTTCTTCTTTTCTGTAACTTTTTTTTTTGCCTTACAAAATTACATGATAGGGAATGTGTTTAATGAATAAAGATTACTCTGTAAAATAAAATAAAGACAATAAACACCTTGGACAGAAGACTGGAGATGTGCTGTTGATTATATCTTGTCTCATAACATATAAGCTAACTTTATAGGTATAACCATTTTACCCCAAATTGTGGTAAATAGAGATGTTGGGCATATTAATTGAGTATCTGAGTTACTCTTTTCACTTCTATTATTCCTTTAGCTTAATTGAGTAGAAGAGGAAAAATAGAAGGTCTCTAACTAATCTTAGTTTCCATTAGAAGTTGGCTTCCATAATCCCTGAGATTTCTTTTAGCTTTAAAATTCTGTGATGCAATAAACATGCAGAAAGAAAGATACTATATGTTGATTATTTATCAGATGAACATAGCAGTCAATATTTGAATTTTTACTTTCAAGTTGATGTAGCCAATAATACGATGTTCTAAAAATCTTAACAGTTTAAAGTTATTATTTTATATTATTGTATTTAAACTTGATCATATTTTCTTGATATTTATTTTATCATTACTTATTATATAATAAGCTTATGGATACATATATAAAATTATGAGTTTTAAGGTATTTTACCTTAAAACTGCACTGACTCTTCCGATACCCTATATAGATACTCATTGTTATTTTCCCTGTGTGAATATTATAACTGTCAGAGTTTATAAAATAACAAATTGAGAGCTGGAAAGGACATTAAATGTCATTCAGTCCAACTATTTGTTTTGCAGAGGAGAAAATAGAGGTTGAGAATTGAATTTTAATGAATTGAATAGGCAACAAAGAATAGGACTTCAATCATGCTCTTCTTGACTCTAGATCTAACATTCTACCCACCAGAACATGCTGCCCCTCAGCCTCTGGTAGGGTATTAATTTCATTTGAATGAGTTGCCAAAATAAATAAATAAATTCAATGAAGACATTTAGTAATTGATTTGGCAAAATTCAGCATTTTTGGCTCCAAGAGTCTGCAATACCCTGGTGGTCTTTAATCTATGGACCCCAATCAGCCATATGCTGCTCCCAAACATCATTCATTTATCCTCTTCCTCGCTGACAGGGGTTTGCTCCTCAGTTAATCAAAAGAAAATCTGAGTACCATGTGGGTCTTTAATGACAAGACCCATTTGCATTTCTGAGAAACATCTGGACACCAAAAACAGTGCTTTTTTTTTTTTTTTTTCATTAAAAAAGAAAACTCGGAAATTGGAGTTGGGGGATTGAGGGTGGAGTGTGAGATAGGGGACATCATTGTCACTTTTAACACATTAACACTTTTAACATAAAAACTTGGAGTTCATCTATGTCTATGGCATAGCCAATCTGCCCAATATAACAGGAAAAAAATGTAAATGAGTTTTCTCAAAGGGCTGAGTGGGTGTGAAATCTTAGTTAGAAGATAGAATTTTAAAAACATTGTCTTTGTAAACTTTAGAAATCACAGCTGGGGCACAGCAGCTATGCCTCTGTAATATATCAGACTCTCTAGTGTACCTTAGCACAGGCTGATTGGATGTATTATGTGAGCCTGAATAATTCCTGATTATACATCCTTACTATAGAATGACTTTTGGCATCCACTGGCTTTCTTTACACACCCTGATAAGTCTTCACAAATCAGAGAGTATTCTTTATCATATGGAGCTCTTTGGAATTAACTAATTAATTCACATTACCCCTCCCCGCCTCGTAATATTCTTTTTTTTTTTTTTTTGGTAGAAATCAGACCAGGCAACTAGGGAGATGAAATAAGACTAGTTTAGTGCTGTCCTCCTTGGTAACTGGATGGATTTCAGCTCCTAATCATAAGCCCAAATTAATTGGTGGTTATGTAGTCCTGGCTTATTTTAGTATATGTGTCATTCTCATTCTAAGAAGCTATAGAATGAGCAGCATTCACACCCCATTAAACCATCTCAGAAGATGGACTACACCAGGTTGAAGGTAATCAACAAGCCTCAAACTCATCAGTGAGTTAGTTATGTCTCCCACAAGCATGTGAATTCTTCCCCCAGCAAAATGAGATGATAATCTGTTACAACAGTCATGAAAGTGTATTAAGCAGGAGCTGTCAAATACTTAGAGCTTAATCAGACATTGAAATTATCAAAGTCATCCATTGTATTCCAGGCCATCACCAGGGGTTCTGAATTTTGTCTTATCACTGGATTTTTGTGCTTTTGAAAGTCAGAGTAAGGCTCATGACTTTGTGAAACTCTGCCTCACTTAAAACCATTTCACATGCAAGCCAAGATATCACTCCATGATGTTATTGGTCCTCTTCAAAAATGAAGGATAAACAACAGCATCATAGATTTAGAGTAGGAAGGAAATTTCAAAGCCATTTGAGCCAGCCCCCTCATTTTTTCAGATAAGGACACAAATTTTGAGGGTGGGGTAGAGGTCATATAGCTAATGTCTGAAGTTGAATTTGAACTCAGGTTCTCCTGACTCCAGGATCAATGCCCTATTCACTGCCCTCTCCCTTAGCTGCTCAAGGGCACTGTCAGAGCTTGTATTCAAATTCAGGTATTCTCAACTCAAATTCACATGATTCCATATTTGGAAGTAGAAAGGATATTAAAAACCATTGGATCCAAACCTTTCTTTAGACAGAGCCCAGATCTCTTCCTCCAGACCATTCATAAGGACTTTCTCGATGATTCAACATGGAGGTAGGAGATGATTCAACTGGAGGTAGGAGAAGAGGGGGGTATGATTTATATAATAGAGAAGTATAAGATAAAGATGAAAATAGGAGGGAATTAAGGATACGTGGGTATTTCCTTGCTAATACTTTTGTAAGAGTGTTGAGAAACTTGTAGTCTCATTGCATCAATAAAAGGTTAAGTTAGTTTTAAGTTGTCCATAGAGAACATGGCTCAGCTATGATGGGACCTGAAGAGATTCTACCTTAGGCTATTAGAAACCACTAGTCTTTATGTGGATTAAAATTTATACCTGAATCAGAGACAGCTAGGTTTCCTTGAAGACAAAGCCTGGGATTTGCATCCAGAAAACTCTGAGTATGAATCCTGCCTCAGACCTTTATTGACAATAGGACTGGGCAAATTCCTATGGCATTAATTTTTTCACCTATAAAATGAGTTTCTTTCAATATCTAAATTTATGATGCCATTATCCACATATTACTCATTCATTTCTAAGACATTAACCAGTATGTGACTGACCACATTTGAATTCAGATCTTCCTGATTGCAAACCTAGTGCTCTATGCACTGAGCCACCTGGCTGCTTCCAACGCAAATAGAGGTTAAGTGACTTGCCCAAGCTTATATAGCTAGTGAGTATCTGAGACTGAATTTGAACTTAGGTCTTCCTAATGCCAGGCCCAATGCCCTATCCATTGAGTCACCTAGTTACCTCTTTTGATTCCTCTATTAAATAAGAGAATTGGACTTCATTAATATTAAGGTGATTTCCAGCTCTGACATCTTTTAGCTATCCCTAATTCTACCTAGAACCCTTAACCTGAAGTCATGAAGATCTCAGCTCAACTTCAGATTTAGATATTCTTATGTATATGATCCTGGGAAAGTCATTTAACTTCTGATTTCCTGGCTTCTCTCAACTGTGCAATAGAGGAAGCAATAGCACCTGCCCCACTGGCTTGTTGTGAGGATCAAATGAGATAACAATATCTTAGCACAGTGCATAAGATACAGTATTTATTCTCTTTCCTCTCCTCCACTCCCAACATGAACTCTACACATTTTAGATGCCTCTCCTTTCATAGTATAACCATTGTATCTTGCTTCCTTTATACACATTCCCTCTAAATAAGTAAGTTAATAAATATTAAGTGCCAGTATGTGTCATATGCTAAGTGCTAGAGATGTAATAAAAGACAAAAAAAAAACAGCTTTACTGTCTAATAGGGAAAAAACACATAAAGAATTATGGACATTAAAGAATAAATTAGAGATAATTAAAAGAGCAAAAGCACTAGAAATAAAAGCAATAAGAAAGGGCTTTAGTAGAAGATGGAATTTTAATCTGGACTTGAAAGAAGCCAGGAGGCAGAAATAAAGAGGGAGTGAATGGGGGATAGCTAGGGAACATGCCTAAAGTCTGGAGATATAATTTCCTGTGAAAGAAACAACATGGAAGCCACTGTCTCTGGTCAGAAGAGTAAGTACATGAAGGAAGGGGGATGGATAGTGTAAAAAGATTGGAAAGGTGTAGGGAGGGAGGAAAAAGGATATGAAGGGCTTTGAATGCCAAATAGAGGTTATTGTATATAATCTTGGGGTGACAAGAAGTTGCTGGAGCTTATTGAGTAGGGAGGCAATATTTTTAGATCTATAAGAACATGAGTTTGGTAGCTGAGTGGAGAATAGACTATAGTAGGGAGAGATATGAAATAAGTAGACCCAGCAGCAGGCTATTGCAATAGTATAGGAATAATGTACTTAAGACATCTACCAGGTGATGGTAGAGTCCAGTGATTGAAAAAGGTAATGAAGAAGAAGTTAGAAAGGTCACAAGCCTTAGCAACAAGTTGTATATAGAGATTTGGAGAGTTGAGACATAGTAAAGGGTCAAATAATAATATCTAGATTGCAAACATGAATGATTGGGAGGATAACAGTATTCTCAGAGTACCATGGAAGTTAGGAAGAGGAGAGGGTCTGGGGAAAAAGAGTAAGTTTGATTTTAGACATGTTGAGTTTAAAGATTATCTATAAAATATTCATTTCAAAATGTTTAATAGAGAAGTGAGCAACAAAGAAGTTAAGGCTGGATTAGTAGACTTGAGAATCATTAACACAGAGAAGATAATTGAATCCTTAAAAGATGATGAGAGGGTTAACTAGGTGGTACAATATATAGAGCACCAGCCCAAAGTCAGGAGTACCTGAGTTCAAATTTGACCTCAGACACTTAATACTTCTTAGCTTAATACTGGGTAAATCACTTAATCCCAACTGCCCCAGAAAAAAAGAAAGTTGATGAGAATACTTAAGTGAAACAGTATAGGAGGAGAAGAGAAGAGGGCATAGTACAGAATACAATGGGTTAGTCAGTTAATATATGTGACCTGGATGAATATGTAGCAAAGGAAACTGAGAAGGAGCAATCAGATGGATTAGAAGAGAACCAGGAGAAGAGATTATCAATGAAAGAGGATGATCAATAGTGTCAAAAATGGTAGAGACATCAAGAAGGAAGAGGATTGATAAAAGGCCATTTGATATGTCAAACTTTTCCATTTATTCCAAGGACAACCTACGCCCTTTTGGTTACCTTTCCTAGCTTCCCCGGCCAGAAGTACTCCTTATTCCTCTATCACTCCATTCCCCAACATTCTTAGAATATATTATATGGTTTACAAATATTATTTTATTTTATCCTCAAAATAACTTAAAGATATAGGTATAGGTGCTATTATCACCCTAATTTTAACAGATGAGAAAACTGAGGCAGACATAGATTAAAAGCTTTGCCAATAATTACATAGCTAGTAAAAATCTCAGATGGGATTTAAACTCAGGCTTTTTTGACTCCAGGAGGTGTAATTGCAAAACCAGACAAACTGAGGTAGAGGTGAAGAAAGAGATCATTCCAGGCAAGGAGCATAGACTTTTCATAGAGACACAAAAGTGTCATAAGTGAGGAATATTAAATTAAAACAATGCAAGTGAATGCCAGAGTTCACGGAAGAAGAGAATTAATTATAAGAAGCCTGCAAAAGTAAAAAGGACCCAAATTTTAAATGCCAATCAGGTGCTCTATTCCATCCTAGACATAATAAGGAAGCACTTCCTTATTGTATAGGATCATCAGAATGATGCATTAGAAAATTCTCCTTGGCAACTAAATGAAGAATGAATGAGAGATCAAATCAAAGGATATTTTCATATGTCCCGGTGATGAGCTGAATCTGAGTAGGAGGTGGGTGAATGGAAAGAAAAGAATATATAGGAAAGATGTTCGGATGCTGCAAAAGACAAGTTTTGGAGACAAGATTTGGATAAATTCATAGGATTTAGAGTTGCAACTAATCTTAAATATCACTTAGTATGATGTCCATATTTTATAGAGGAGGAAACTGAGTTCCAGGAAGAATCAATGGTTCTCCTCTAAAGGTCACCAAGGAAGCAAATAAGTGAACTAGTACTCAAATCTTGGTGCTCTGATTCCAAATCCACACCCTGACTCCTTACTTTGTTTATTATTCTTTAGTGAGAGCTCAGAAGAATGTGACAGGTCTTGGGGTGGAGTGGGTGGGGGTAGGGAAGAATCATTTGTCCTGTCATTATTTTATTTATTCAACAAATATTTGTGGAGCTCCTTCAGTCTATTACACTATCCTGGAAAAACAAAAGACTCTAGTCACAACCCATAATTGCCAGCTGACTGGCTAGGACAAAGTTCCTTCCTCATACCTCTATCACTGAAATATTGGGGAGTCCCATAGAGGCTTCAGAGAATCTACATAGTCCTTCATTCTGTTGGCTGCTCATGTAACAATAAATGTCAGTAGGTAACAAAATGTGATCACTATCTTTAAAATAACTCACATTCCTATGGTTCTTTAATGTTTAAAAATTGTTTTCCTCATAACAAATTAGTGAATCAGATATAGTAAATATTATCCCAGGTTTATAGAAGGCAAAACTGTGTCTCAGAAAAACTGGGATTTGTTAGTGTTCACATAGCTAGTTAGTGTCTAAGGCAGGATTCAAACCAAGTCTTCTCTTTTTGTGTTCAATGCTCTATCCATTACATAGCTCCATGTTTTAGTTTTTCTATTGGTGTTGTTGAGGCATTTTTATTCTTGCTTGACTCTTCATGACCTCCTTTGGGATTTTCTTGGTGAAGATACTGGAGTGGTTTGACATTTCCTTCTCCATCTCATTTTACAGATGTTTACCTCAGTTTCCTCAGCTGTAAAATGAGCTAGAGAAGTAAATAGCAAACGGCTCAAGTATCTTTGCCAAGAAAACCCCAAAGCGGGTCATGAAAACTCAAATATGAATAAAAATGACTGGATGACATCAGAGAATTATGTATGATACATAACAAGAGTATCAGAGAGCATGTCATAAGATTATAGTGACTAATTCATATGATACATAAGGACAAGTGATGATAGACTAGTTACTCTACTTAACTGCTCAGTGCTCTCAGACAACTTGCTAAGGTGATAAGTTATAGATAAATCACAGGCACCAGAAGGCAATTAAGTGGCCTGGTGGACCCAGGACTTGGAGTTAAGAAAAACTGAGTTTGAATCCTGCTTTACATACTTACTAGCTGAATGTTTAGGCATTTTTCAGTTTCATGCAAGGCTTTGCGACATCATTTGGACTTTTCTTGGCAGAGACCTTAAAGTGGTTTGCCATTTCCCTCTTCAGCAGCTGAGTAACCATAGGCAAATCACTTAATTGCTTTCTGCCTCAGTTTTCCATCTATAAAATAGGTAATAACGGTATCTATCTTACAAGATTGTTGTGAGGATCACAGAAATTCACAAATATAAAATATTTTGTGAACCTTAATAGTTATTATCATCCTCATTATTATTATCATTCATTTCAATAGAATCTTTTGGAATTTTGATAAATTATATGGGCTCTTAATTAGAAATGTTTTTAAATAATAAAGTAAAATATAAAAATAATGAAATAATAAATGAAATAGTAAAATAAAATAATAAAGTAAAAAGATTGCAAAGTACATTGATTACATTGAAATGCAGGAATCACAGGTAAAAAAATAAAAAACAATTTCTTGCACCCAAGTTAAGAACTCCTAGTCTAGACCAAAAAAAAGCATGTGTAAGAAATAATTAAAAAACAACAGTCCTTTTCTCAAGTAGCTTATGTTCTCCTGGGGAGTAGTAAAAACAAGATCCTCTGAGGAGGGCGGAACCTCAAAAATGAGATCAGACAGCCTTTGAGTGGCCTTTTGAGATGCAAAACTCTTCCCTGAAGGAAAATGAAGCTGTGAAAGAGCAGTAGAGAAGAAGAAACATATGAGTGGGTGTAACAAACAATCTGGGCAGAGGTGGAGACAAAAGATGGAATGACAAGCTAGGATAACAGCAATTAGACATGCCCCAATGATAGACTGTGATGGGCAGCTCCATCTCATCTTGTGTGATCCTCATCCTTGTCCTCTAAAAAATCTTCCACTCTATGTACCAGGGACTTTCTTCTACTCTTGACACTATAGTTTCCCTAGTGATTTGGGGGCCAGCCCCAAATAATGAGATTGAGGAAAGCAATTGGCACCAAATGTTGAGATTAGTGTAGGCATAGCAAATGATGGGGTTTGGTAGCAATTCACATGTGAAGAATTCATGAGCTTTTTTCTTGCCAAAAAGTATATTTACTTATGAAAAGAGGTTAAAGATAAAATAAAAAAGGTAAAATAGATACCAGAAACCATAAACATGATATATTTGGGAGAGCATATTATCAAGAGATTTTTAACAATTAACAAGGAGTTCCCAAGGGAACTCACAACTAACTAGGAGAAAGGGAATATGCTATGAGATAGGAGCATGCTATTGACTTGCAGGCTAAATCTTAAAAGAGATTTAGCATCCTAAAAGAGTTAATTAGCTTTAACAAGGAAAAAGACACCATGAGGCATGGGAGAGGGAATGAGAGGTAAGATACCATGAGACATGGGGAAGAGCTGAGGAGAAACACACCATGAGGCAGAATGCCATGTTGGGCTAACTCAAAAGAGATTTAACAAAGATGGCATAGGCCATGGACAGACTTATAAAGGAAATTTAACCACAGTGATTTCACATCATAACTTGGCTTTCTGATTGGATACAGTAAGGTAGGGGTACCCAAGACTTCACAGAGAGTGGGATTGTAATGTTGAGCTGATTTCCAACAATATCCTTCCCTGCTTGCTTCAGTACTTCAAGTTTTCTCTGCCAACCCCACCTAATAATCCAGGAGTAGATGAATTGTTTATCTTCTTTTCCAGTTATTCATTCCTATCACTTTTTTAAAATATTAAATAGTATTTTCAAAGTTACACTGTCTTTCTCCTAATTCTCCCTTCTTTCACCAATGAAGAATGCAAGAAAAGCAATACTCCTGTTACAAATATTTAGATATAGTCAAACAAAACAAAATCTCACATTGGAAATGCCCTTTTTCATCTCTCTAAAAAGTCTCAATCAGTACTCTGATTCCATCATCCTCCCCCTCTATCAGGAAATGGGTAATATATTATATCATGAGTTGCCTGGAATTCTGATTAGTTACAGTTCTTAAGTTTTTCAGGGTTATTTATTTTCACAACACAGTTGTAATATTTGTAAAATATTTCAGCATAGTGCCTGCCACCAAGTAAGTGCTTAATATTTATTCCTTTCCCTTCCTCTATTTTATAAATTCTTCCACTTACTTCACTCTGCATCAATTCCTATAAGTCTTCCCATGTTTTCTCTTTTCATTTATTAAAGCATAATACATTTAAACCTTTTAAATCAAGTGAATTAGGGGGGTAGTGCACTCTTATGCATACCCCAAAGCAATATGAAAAATCCAGGTGCAATTTTTGACTTTCCCTTCTGAATTGGTTTTAAATGATAAACTATGCTGACATTACATATTACTATACATATATTTGATGCATTTCTGAGTTTCTAAATTTTTTTCTGTGTCATCTGCTGGCCTTCATATTTTGTCTATGGCTTTTGTAAAATTCCCCCAAAATTTCCATTTAATTTCTTGTGGCAACCCACAACATAAATAATCAAGAAGGGGAAAGTTGTGATGTGAAAGACATAACTGTAATATTACATCATATTCACATATATAAATTGTTCAACCACTAATCAATTCATCGGTGTCCCCTCAGTTACCATTTCTTTGCCACCAAACAAAAAAAGAGCTATTATAAATATTTCTTCTCTTTTGGGTCCTTTTTCTCTTTCTTTGACCTCCTTAGGGTATAGGCCTAATAGTGGTATTGCCAGGTCAAAGGGTATATCATAGTTCCTGTTATTTTTCTAGGATGGCTAGAATAGTTTACAATTCCACTAATAGCATCCTGCCTGTTTTTTTTTTCCCCCTTCACATTTTCCCCTGTCCTTTTCATTTTAGGTTACAAAACTAAATGTCCAGAAGACTAAATAAAATGGACTAAAAGATTCATATGTGACAAGGTGTCTGACTCCCTTCAACACATATCTTTTTGTAGGTAGAGGGTAGTTTTGGTGACTTCATTTTTAGAGAGAAATTTCCTGAGGGCAGGGAAACTGCTTGTATTTTTATTTCCAGCACTTGGCAGTGTCTGGTATATAATAAAGGTTTAATAAAAGGTTTTTGACCTGTCTAGACTGTTTTTATTATCCTTTAGACTACTCAAAGAGCAAAGAAAGCATTCCTCTATCACCTCTTTATATGAATAAAACTATTGGGTACAGCAGATAAAATCTTCAACCTCAACTCCAATGAGAGATGAAGACTAAGAAAACTAGATAGACTGTATATAGGACAGTATGGACCACAAAATCAAAGGTTCTTAGAGTAAGAAAAAAGCAAAAAGGGATTTATTATGATCTCATGAGAAAGGGCATCTCCCATCTGACAGGATGTTTGTCAGTAAAAGGAGCGCAACTCTTTTAAGGTGCTAAGTCCTTTTCAGGATTTAGCCTACCAGCTAAGGGCTTGCCCCAACCTCAGGGAGTATTCATTTTCTACTGGGATATTGTGAGTTCCACCAAGGAACTTATAAAAAACTTTTCCTTGCTAACTATATGCTCTCTCAAATCTATAATAAATCCAGTGCCTTTGTCATCTAGTTAGTAATTATTTCAACCATGAACTGGAGTCTAATGAGACTATTCAACATACAAATTGGGGTTCTATATAATTATTTCAACCATGAACTGGAGTCTAATGAGACTATTCAACATACAAATTGGGGTTCTGTACTCCTAATTTCCATTTGCCGCCATTTATCACCCCAATCATTTGTGTTCCCAGTAACTAGAGTATGTAACTTTTTAGACAAATAAAAATGCCTATCAGCAACAACAAAAATACTAAAAGAAACAGATATATGCATCTAGCAATAAATAGATGACTAGGCCAAATAGTCACTTCCTTAATGACCATATATTTTCAGATAGGATGCTGTAAAATCTTACATCTACTGAACATTTGCCCTGATTATAGAAATTTGCTATGAAATTATAATCAAAAATTGGTCCTTCAGGCCTCAGCCTGGAGCACATCCCTGACAAAATAAAGCATCCTTAGCTCAGTTTAATAGTTACACCTTATAGCCAGATTCAGGAATAATCAGGTGGGTTCTTATTCAAAGGAACACCACTGAGAAATGGAATCAGAAGGATCCCACCTTAAGTGGAGACCAAGGTTACTTGGCCCAAATACTAACCTCCATCTATAACAATTCAGGATCACATTCCTCTGAGTAGCTTGTGGCATATCCCTTTCAGATGGTGGATTACTAGCTTAATGATCCATCAGACAATCATATCTGAATTCAAAATTCCAAATAAAAACACCTATAGTCCCAAGAGATTTTATTTCAAATAGCAAGTCTCATTAATCAAAAGTTTCAGGTGAATTTAGCTCTCAAGGATCACATATCCTAAATAAGTATTGACTATATCTACTTACATTGATAACAATAAGAGATTCATTCTAGAAAGTTCACATCTTACCTTCATACCTAAGTAGATGAATTTTAAATTCAATGTTACACAAATCATTTTATTTTAAGATGCTCAATAATCCATTTATATCAAAACATGTTCAGGTATTAACCATGTTCAAAGGAACAAAGAAATAGACAATTACTCTCAGAATCACTCTAAACAATGGGCATAATTTTAAAATGACTCAATAAAACCAACTAAAACTCACATAGAATCTAGAATATCCTAATTTCTCATTAAAGAACCCTATCAAAATTAATATCACTAATTTTTTCATCCTAAAAAATGTTAACTCAACTTCCTCCAATCAAGAAGTCCCTATAAACTTTTCTGGAAATATAAATAACAGGTACAACATCAATATTGCTAAAATTCCTCCAAACACACATTCCCACTTCCCACCAAAGCATTTCTAATAGCAAAGTCAATTTTAGAGATTATAAATTGTCCTTAACAATCCATTCTTGAGGTTCCTCCACAGGTCCTTTAAAGCCTGGTATTTTCAACCTCCAGACTGCAATCTCATTCATCTGGCAAGTCTGGTAAGGTACTTCCCACTTTGCTTCTTCCAGAACTCCTAGAAATGCAAACTCTAAAGGTGTTGTCTGGGTCAGTAATTTTTGCTTCCTAGGGGCTAAAAGAGGATGAGGACATCCCCTTTTATATAATTCCTTAAAAACTTATCCTTTGTTTCAAAAGAGGGTTATTTCTCTCTCCCTCCTCTGAATAAACATGAACCAAACAGCATCTCATATGGGGAAAGTCCCAGATCACTTTTGGGAATACTTCCAATTCTTTAACAGAGCAATAGGCAAACATTTTGTCCAAGGAAATTTAGTCTCTAACATCAGTTTAATAAACTGTTTTTTTTTAAAAATCTGATTCATTCTTTCAAATTTCTCTGATGAATGTCCAGGTATAAGGAATTGCCACTCAATTTGCAATCCCTCCCCATTATTTCTTATAAAATCTTAGAAGTAAAGTGCTTTCCATTATTAGAATAAATAGTCTCTGCCAATACATACTTAGCTACAATTTGTTCCAATATTATTCCACTAACTCCTCTTAAAGCAGTAGAACCTAAGGAAAAGCTTCTACTCATCCCCTGTATCTCAGTTTCCCCACTGGCATCATTTCATTAAAACTTAAACTAAATATTTTGGAATCGGGCTCCCTCCCCCTCCAAAGGGACACCTTCTCAATACCTTCTTATTTATCTTTAGACATATTACACAACTTTCAGATATAATTTGTTTTGCAATTACACATATTCCTTTATGCCATTTTTTTGCTTTTACTTCCTTGTTAAAGGAAAAAAGCAAAATTAATATTCTAAATAGCTTTGGATTAAATTTCACAAAATGTATACCATATATCCAGCTGGACTGACAAAGCGTTAAAAAACAACACATACCATTTTTACAAATTTCCCAATATACAATTTAGCAAGCAACATAGTAGCTTAAATATATTTCATTTTATTAGGAGATACAAACATGTGACTTCTTTAGGTATGTTACCAGAGAACCAAAATTTTTAACTTAAAATGAAATCAGATACAAATTTAAATTTCTAGTAACAATATTTCATTATCAATGCAGACATTTCTAAAATCTTTTGCCAGGATAAACAAGTTCACAATTTTAGCACACATTAGTTAATAGTAATTATTTTACACAATTTCAGAATCAGAATTCCAATTTAAACATACACAGTTCCAAAATTTAAGGTAGCAAAAGGCCCCAATTTTGGGAATAAGAACTCATTATTTGACAAAAACTGCTGGGAAAATTGGAAACTAGTATGGAAGAAATTAGGATTCAACCCATACCTAATACCACATACCAAGATAAGATCTAAATGGGTTCATAATGGAGACATAAAGAGTGATATTAGAAAGAATTAGAAGAACATAGAATAGTTTATCTCTTAGGTCTGTGGAGAAGGAAGGAATTTGTGTTCAAAGAATAATTGAACACCAGATAGATAATTGTGATGATACTAAGTTAAAAAGGTTTTGTACAAACAAAACTAATGCAGACAAGATCAAAAGGGAAGCAATAAATTGGGAGATCACTTTTCCATTTAAGGGTTCTGATAAAGGCCTCATTTCTAAAATATATAGAGAATTGACTCAAATTTATAAGAATTCAAGACATTCTCCAATTGATAAATGGTCAAAAGATATGAACAGACAATTTACAGATGATGAAATTAAAACTATTTTAGTCATATGAAAAGGTGCTCCAAATCACTATTGATCAGAGAAATGCAAATTAAGACAACTCTGAGGTACCACTACACACCTGTCAGATTGGCTAAGATGACAGGAAAAGATAATGACAAATATTGGAGGGGATGTGGGAAAACTGGGACACTAATACATTGTTGGTGGAACTGTGAACAGATCCAACCATTCTGGAGAGCAATTTGAAACTATGTTCAAAAAGTTATCAAACTGTGCATACCCTTTGACCCAGCAGTGTTTCTATTGGGCCTATATCCCAAAGATATCTTAAAGGAGGGAAAGGGACCCACATGTGCAAGAATGTTTGTGGCAGCCTTTTTTATAGTGGCAAGAAATTGGAAAGTGAGTTGCTGCCCGTTAGTTGGAGAACGGCTGAATAAGTTATGGTATATGAATGTTATGAAATATTATTGTTCCATAAGAAATGATCAAGAAGATGATTTTAGAGAGACTTACATGAACAGATGCCAAGTGAAATGAACAGAACCAGGACATCATTGTACATGGCAACATCAATATTATACAATGATTAATTCTGATGAATGTGTTTCTTTCCAACAATGAGATGATTGATGCCAGTTCCAATGATCTTGTGATGAAGAGATCCATCATCACCCAGAGAGAGGACTGTGGGAACTGAATGTGGATCACATAACAATCTCATTCTTTTTGTTGTTGTTTGTTTGCATTTTGTTTTCTTACTCATTTACTTTCTTTTCTTTGATCTGATTTTTCTTATGCAATAATAGAATTGTATAAATATGTATATACATACTGGATTTAACATATATTTTAACATGTTTAATATATATTGGATTGCTTGCCGTCTAAGGGAGGGAGTGAGGGAAGGAGGAGAAAATCTGAAACACAAGGCTATGCAAGGGTCAATGCTGTCAAATTATCCATGCATATGTTTTGAAAATAAAAAACCTTATTTAAAAAAGAAAGAAAGAAAAATCTGGATTTTAAATTTTAAAATTATACATTGCAGCATCTCAATAAGTAGAAATACATAAATAAAATATGGCAGAAATATCTAAAAAAAATTAAGGTAGCTTTTCAAATCTGTCCACAGGGCTTTAAGAAATTGGCAGACTTTAGGGCCCTGGCATGCCACTCTCCATGCCAGAAATAGGGGGTGCCAGGGGAGTATGTCAAAGATGTTGGGGCACCAGTGCAAACCCCAAAAGAATTCAGGCCAACCACCCCAGCCAGAATAGATTCCACAAACCTGAGAAGCCTGGAAAAATTCCAGAGACCATTTTCCCTTCAGCAGGTTTTTTTTTTCCTCTATTAACATCAAGTTCTGGCCCTCAGAAGACTTTTAATCATGTAAATTAGGCTTACTTAAAAATACTATAGACCAACTAAATTTAGCTGATAGTGCCAAGCAACTTAAAACTTAATCTCAAAAAAACCCAGAATCTGTTAAAATGTTTTAACAGTTCATTACTTTAACTATTTCTGCAGACTCAAATTAACCAGTTCTAGATCCAGAGAAATGTCATTTTTGTTTGATTTTGGTTTTTGTTTTTTTTTTTTTGGTTTGTCAGTTAAAAGCTTTCCCTATTTCAGAACTAAACCTTCCTCTCTCTAGCTAACTGCTATTTGTATAAGTCCAATAATGTACAAAACAAGCACTTTTAAAATTCCAAATAGCCAGTTCTCTGTCATACCTTGAAGTGGAAGCCAGGAGGTTAGCTCTAGAGCCAAAGCCCTAGGAACCTGTGGGCCAGGTATTAAAAACTCCTTTGAATTTACACTCAACAACAATTAACCTCAACACTCAATATCTCCCTTAGGAGATGGAACTGTTTCCCCAAACAAAACAACAGTATTTCCCTATACATTTTGGTTCTTCATCCCAATTCTTCCTAAAGAGCTATCTTCCCAAGACACTAGTTAGGTTTAGAGCCAGCTAACTTCCTTTTCCAAGGTTCATAGTATTTTATTCTCTTTTAATAAGAAGACTCACCTGATTTATCCAAGAAAAATGGGAGAATCCTTACAACCTCGAACTGCCTATGATTTTCCAATATCAAAGAGAAATGAGAACCTTTTACAGACTTTAACTGCCTAAATTTTCACAATCCCAATCCCAATCACCCAGGCAGAAGAAAGTTCTCTTATGGATATGGATAGAATGTCTTCCCCCCTCATCAGTTCTTGCTCATCTGGGCTGTGTACAATTTGCCTGACTTATTTCAAACTATTCTTGGCTGCCTTATTTCCTGGGCAATTAATCCTCTATCTTTGCTAATCTACTTCCTTTTTGCTTTCTACAAGTATCTATCTTTGGAAGATCTGATCATAGTGGGAGTTCCAGAGCTGAGTCCAAGTACCACTGGAGAACTCTTCAGAGGGTGCCTGCCCAAGGATTCAGTACAAGTGAAACCCCTCAGTAACAGGAAATATCCCAGATGAGCCCCCAAACTGTGTGGGACAGTATAGGCCACAAAAACAATCAGAGATTCTTAGAGTAAGAAAAAAGCAAAAAGAGATTTATTATGATCTTTTGAGGAAGGGCATCTCCCATCTGACAAGAGGTTTGTCAGTAAAAGGACTACAAAGTTAAAAACTGCAAAACACAAGATTAAATAGCTTGAATGCAGAAGCCCCCAGCCCTCTGCCTGGCCTTTTCTCCCATTATTTGAGGGAGTCTGGGATTACATTCTAATTGAAGAAATCTATGCCAGAAATCAAAGAATAAGTTGCTTTTAAAAGAAGTAGTTAAGTGCTAATTAAGAGGGGCTGAGAAACAGGAGGGGATGAACACCTGCAACATTTTTAGCTATAGCTCTACTTGTTATTATAAAGATTCAAGTCACAATTAAGGTATAGTTTAAGGCTATGTTCCCATGGCAGATCTCCACTCAGTTTATTCCATACAAGTTATATGGAAACAGAGACAAAGATAGGTAGATAGAAACAAAGAGACCAAAAGAAAGAACAAGAGAGAGAAGAGATGACAGAAAAAGAGAGAAGGAGGGAGGGAAGGAAAAAGATAGAAACAGAGAGAAAGAGAGTGAGAGACATATATGGAAAGACAGAGGCAGAGATGGAGAGATAAAAAGAGAGAAACAAATAGAAACAAAGAGACAGAGAGACAGAGACAGAGAAAGACATAGAGAGACAAAGAGAAAGACCGACAGAGAGACAGAGAGTGTCTAGGGAAACTCTTGAACAAATAAGTTTTGAACACCTGAAGGCAAATGAGGAGGGGACATAAAAAGAGTGGGTAAGAGATAAAAGGGAAAGCCTCATCCTTAGCAGGATGCTACAACAGATAGACATAGGGAAAAAATAGAAACCATTCAATGTTAGTGCATGAGAAACCAAAACATTATAGAATCCTCGTTTTCATCTTTCTTCCTATTCCTAATACTTAGATCAATGCCTTTTCAAGGTTTGGTTTCAATGTTCAAGGCATTGAGGAAAACAATGTGAAATAGGACTAGATATATAGACTTCATGCTTAAATATCAAAGAGGAATGAAATAATCCAGCAATATGTTATAACTATTGCAAAATGACCCCATTCAAATTTCTGGTGCATTCAAACTGTATGCCTTCAAGTATACATTGTACTCATCCATCAGACTTACAGTCCAAGAGAATCCCAATAAAAAGCATTGAGGTCCAGCTTGTTCAGTGAAGGTGAATCAAGAGGAACTACCACTCAAACATTAAAACACCAATTTTCATTTGACTTCAATCCAATTGCCTGGATATGAACATTAGAACATTCTCTTCATTCCTCATTAGACCCTTAATGACTATATTTAAAAGGAATCAAAAATACAAGCATTAATTAGTCTTGGACTTCCCATGATATGGAAGAAAATCCATGACCATATTTCCCACAAAATATTTTTTACCAATCACTAAAGTTCTCTGACTGTAAAAATTAAAAACATAACAGAGAGCATAACAGGAACAGAGCACATTTCTAATGGGGCTGTCACAGAAAGGATATATTCTGGCTGGCTAGGCATTAATTAGAAAGGGCCTAGCTCTTAAAATCTAAGCCATTTCCCTCATTTATATGGGTCAGAATATAGAACAAATACAAAGAATAAAGAGGTAAGTTAGTATTTACCATTATTATTCCCTAGAACATGCATATAAACAACTTGTTGTCCCTAGGTAGCTAGGAGGTAAATGAATAGAGCATTAGACCCTGAGTAAAGAAAACCTGAGTTTGAATTCTACTTCAGACAATTACTAGCTATATGAATTTGGGCAAGTCACTTATCTTCCATCTATATTGGTCTTTTTGTCTATAAAGTATGGATAATAATAATAGTACCAACTTCCCACAGTTGTTGTAAGGATAAAATGAGAGAATATTTATAAAAAGTGCTATATAAATATCAGCTTTTTCCCCAGGCTCTTCATCTCCTTCCCCTCCCCCCCCATTCATACCTACCCATGTGCATGCAAACCTCTACATCCTATATAAACCTATAGATATTTAGCTTAGGTGACAAGATGAGGAAAAGGATCTGAGATGCTGAGAAGCATTTTTCTTTTCATTATGATACTAGATTTCTTCCCCCCTCCCCCAATCTCTTTCATCTTTGCAGAAATGAAAGATAGACTTGATCTTATTATGATTATAATATTAATGAGTATGATATAAATTAATAACATTAATTAGTTAAACAACACAGAATAATTGGTCCTCAGAATGAGAAAAAAAACAAGTTCCAATTTTGATTTAGCACAAACTGAGTAAATCACAATTTCTGAGTATCTCAAACAACTATAAAAGATTATAAATTGAAGGATAGGCTCTAATCTGAATTAAAAGAGGAAATTTCCTTCAGTAAGTTCACTATGTTAATGAAATCACAGCTCTAGAGCAAATAAAATTAATTAGTTATTACAAATAATAACACTAATAACTTACACTTATGAAATATTAATTTCACCTAACAGATGAAGCATATATATATATGTACATATGTATATGTACATATATATATGTATGTATGTATGTATGTATGTATTATCTCTTCCTATTAGAATGTGAACTTCTTGAGAGCAGAAACTATCTTGCTTCTATCCACTGTTATATCTCCTGGCACTTAGCCCAGTGATGAGCTGTCAACTAATGTACCCAGCATTTTGTCCAGCACAGCTCCAGCACTGACTGCATCCAGCATTTTGAAGATATGAAGAAACACAAAAAGCACACACAGAGAGAGACAGAGACACAGAGAGAGAGAGAGAGAGAGAGAGAGAGAGAGACAGAGACAGAGAGAGAGACAGAGAGACAGAGAGAGAGAGAGAGAGCCCACTCTAAACTGATCTCAAAAAACTTGTAATCTCATTAATGGGAGACACAATATGCAAATGTTGTTTATCCTTTGTTTTGGAAGGGGAATGATGATATTATGATTTGGGGGTCAGGGTACAGTGTGTTGGCTTAACTCATTGGCTCCTCTCAACTATGTAATGATTCAAAGTAATTCCAATAGACTCAGGATGGAAAATGCCAATCACATCCAGAAAAAGAACTATGGATCCTGAATGTGGATCAAAGCATAGTATTTTCATGTTTTTGTTGGTTTTCTTTCTTTCTTTTTCTTTTTGGTCTAATTTTTCTTACATAGCCTGACAAATATAAACATATGTTTAAAAGATTTGCATATATTTAACCAATAGCAAATTGCTTGCTGTCTTAGGGAGGAAGGAAGTAAGGAAGAAGGGTGGGAAATTTAGAACACAAAGTTTTGCAAAAATGAATGCTGTAAATTATCTTTACATATATTTGGAAAAACAAAATACTATTGAAAAAAATAAAATAAAGGTTCTTTCTTACATTAAATGAAATTTCCTTCCCTGATACATGAACTCTAGATAGAATCCTGTTTTAAAATGAACTCTAAGAGCAATTGTAATATAAACACCGCTGACAATGAAATTGCTTTGAACTCTATAGTTTAATAGAAACACTTTCAAGTTACATTCTTTCATTCCCCTTCATCATGTTCATGACCTCTCCATTTCTGATAATAAGTGTTGCTTAGAAACTAACACAGGACAAAATTTGCATTCACAGAACATTAAAAACAAAATATTTTCTTGCAATATCTCTGACTCTTTTTACACTAAAGATTTAGAAAAAACTCACACATCATAGATCTGTCAAGATGTGCTTTCTCATTTATAAATTCAAATAAAAGAAGAAAGGAAGAAATATCACAAATCTCAAAAGACACCACTATATATATATATATATATATATACACAAAAAGAGAGAGAGAGAGAGAGAGAGGGAGGGAGACACCCACATATGTTTATTCAACTCTGGATATGTCATACCAGAAGTACATTTTGCCCCTGGGGCCCTTTCCTCTGATTAGCCCAGGAACTCCATTTTAAGGAAAACTTCCAAGCCATCCATGCCTTTAATCCTGCTCAGCCTCTACTCTGGACTTTCTACCCTACCTTCCCTTTTTTCAGTTTTTTTTTCATGTATTGTCTTCCCCTATTAGAATATAAACTTCTTGAGATCAAGTGCTATCCTTCTTTTCTGCCATCTGCATCCCTAATCCCCCCTTTCATCCTCACCTCTCACTTTAAGCTCACACTTGGCATATAATAAATACTTTGAGGAAGAGGATAGGTACTGGTACAGTAGATAGAGAACTTGATTCAGAATTAGGAACATTTGACTTCAAGTTGTAAATCTGTCCTCATATTTTTATGTGACTAGATAAATCACTTAACTTCTCAATTATCTAGGTACCCAGATTTCCAAGATTCACTAAGTTTCAGGAAAAGGCCATTCAGGATTGATAGAGTTCCTGGAATTCCCAGAATAAGAAAATATTTAAGGATTTTTTTTCTCAAAGAGTCAATTGTTAAACATTTACCAGCATTTTATCTTGATTAAAAAAGGAAAAAAAATATTCTCCTAAAATATTTGTTTTATGTGGAACACTCTGAAGTGTCTAAAAGTATAATGAAATCATAGTCTTATCCTTATAACTAAGAGAAGGAAAATACAAGAATTATTTTAATGTAGTCAGAATTTACAATGTATTCAGTTATTTCTCCCCACTGATCCCAAAGGTTATCTTCACATATTCACACATGACAATGTTGCTTTGTACCCAGGCAAAGCAGCTTTAATGAATATAAGACAAAATAAGTCCAATAAAAGATAGGTCATGTTTTCCACATAAAAATAACAAAACACACAAATAGCCCCTTTGTTATAGTTGCCAGTTAACAACAGGCTTCAGACTCATCGAAGCTATAGGGGGATATCTACCTGAAACATGTGAAGATTTCCCTTGACTGAATGTTTCAGTGTTCCAATGGCATGAAGGTGATTGAAGGAGATGCTATGGAGGACCTAGAGCTCAGTTTAGCATCCAGGTAATCCACTGTCATAGCCAGTCATCTTAACGTTGATTCCTCTGGAAAAGAGTGTGAGGCTAAGAATTTTGGGTAACTTTGCCTCACTTCAATTCATGTGTAAATGATATCACCCAATTTATCATTAGTCTTCATTGAAAATGAAGGATGAAATCCAATTAAGTTGAAGCTAGATTAAGAAAAGGTTACGGAAAGAGTAAAAGGGGAAAAAAGTAGAGACATCTGTTGTATGTGACCTCTTTGAGGAGTTTAGCAGAAAAGAAACAGCATTATAGAAAAATTTTATCCAAATTATACTACCATCAAATACACTATACTGTTATCTATGGCAATAGGCTGCTTCTCCAATGCATGTATGTGTATGTGTATGTATATACACACACATGCATACATACACATATACTTTTCATTTTTTTAATTTAATAGACATTAATCATGATGCTAATCACCAATTAACATCTACCTTTATTTATAGCTATGTCTTGAATAATTTGAAAGATGAATCCCACAAAGTAGTCACATGTAGTATAATTGACACTATTTAAAGTTCTAATTGTGTAAAACATGGTAATTGGTTCCAGTCCAGTGAAAATATTCTATGAAAATTTGAATACTAGCCCCACTTCAAGGGATTTAGTATTTGTACTAATCAGGTTACTGATGCTATCCAATTGTTTCCAATACTTTGTGACCCCATTTGGTTTTTTTTGGCAAGGATAGTAGAAGGATTTGCCATTTTGTCCTCTAGCTCATTTTACAGTTGAGGAAACTGAAGCAAACAGGATTTTATAGATAGTAAGTATCTGAGGCTGAATTTGAAGTCAGTTCCTGATTCTAGGCCTATTGTTTTATCTACTCTACCACCAGCTATTTCCTATTGCATTTCTTGTCCATTTTCATTGTGATAGGATACTAATTATATTGAGGCTGTTATTGCTTACACTTTATTACTAAGTTGCTGGGGACTTTATGTTATAGTCAATCAATAAACATGTATTGTTCAGGCACTGTGTTAGGCACCAAAGCTGCAAAGAAAGGTACAAGATAGTCTCTGCTCTCCAGTAGCTCACAGTTTATTGGAAGAGAAAACAGGCAGAGGATTGTATACAAACTGAATATACTATGAATTGGACAATTGTGACAGAGGAAAGCACTAGTATCAAGAGAGATGAAGAAAGGCTTTCTGTAGATGGTGGAATTTCATATGAGACTTGATAAAAGCCAGGATAGGAAAAGGCAAAGATAAGAATGAACATTTTTGGATTTAAAGGCAGAAGACATGAATTACCCAAATTCACTTATATGATAAATGACAGCATCAGAATTAAATCTTGGTCTACTTACTTGAGATTTAGCAAGATGTTTGCCACATCACTTGAACACAGAGAATAGCAATTGTTTTGACACATTTTTAAGTTTAATTGATATTATAAGCATTTCTTCCATCACTTTCTTAAGTCTATACAATCAGTAACACAATTTATCTCTGAAGTATAAATTATCACAGAAAACAGTCAGTTTTCTAGAAACAGTAAAAGCTAGCTCAATTCCACACCTGAATATAATTTAAAATGATAGAATTTAAAGAAAAAGATAGGCCTAAGGTATAGCATGTACAACATACAACTTCCATAACCTATAAATAGAACTTTGTTGATCTATCACTTCCTCAAATTGCAATTTGATTCTCATATCTATTACACTCACTCCCTCAAGAAGAGAGTATGCTGGGGAAACTATAGCAAAAAAAATCTTCATTGTCTTTCTTCCCTCTACTTCCAGACTTATCTCACACCTCTATGTAGGAGGCAGATTATCCTATTCCCCAAAACTTGACTTTCCATCTTTCATCTCTATGCCTTTATAAAGGTATTCTACATTAACAAAATCCATTCTCCTTCACCTCTGACTCCTTGAATGTTTAGTTTCTTTCAAGACTTAGCAAAAGGCTATCTCCTATATTGATGCTCTGAACTGTGAGCATTCTCTCCCTCTTCTGTCTAGGCACCCTCAAGTAAGTACATGAGGGTGAAAGGTCATGGAGATTTTGGTTGATTGATGCCTAAAGACACTTAGTCAGGAGACAGATATCGGGTGACTGCCAGATGATTCTCAAAGACTAGAAGATAATCTGAGAATGTGCCATAACAAAACACACAAATAAACTCCTTTGCTATAGTTGCCAGTTAACAACAGGCTTCAAATTCATTGAAGCTATAGGGGGATATCTACCTGAAACATGTGAAGATTTCCCTTGACTGAATGTTTCAGTGTTCCAATGGCATGAAGGTGATTGAAGGAGATGCTATGGAGGACCTAGAGCTCAGTTTAGCATCCAGGTAATCCACTGTCATAGCCAGTCATCTTAATGTTGATTCCTCTGGAAAAGAGTGTGAGGCTAAGAATTTTGGGTAACTTTGCCTCACTTCAATTCATGTGTAAATGATATCACCCAATTTATCATTAGTCTTCATTGAAAATGAAGGATGAAAACCAATTAAGTTGAAGCTAGATTAAGAAAAGGTTAAGGAAAGAGTGAAAGGGAAAAAAGTAGAGACACCTGTTGTATGTGACTTCTTTGAGGAGTTTAGCAGAAAAGAAACAGCATTATAGAAAAACGCAAGGAAAAAAAATGAGTTTGTTCAGAATGGAAGAGACATGGGCATATTTGTAGGCAGTAGGGAATGACCTAGTAGATGGGGAAAGATTGAAAATAAGTGAAAAGACAAAGATGACAGATTGGGCAATCTGTAAGAGGAATGGGTTAGAATGGCATTTCTTGAATAAGTAGAAGAATTAGTTATCCTTGGTAAAGAGTAAGGAAATATTATCATGTGAGACAGGATAGGAGAAAGGAGCAGAAGGAACTTGAGTTATGGAAAAGAAAGGCCCTGGGACCTCTCTTATTATCAGGGAAGT